>WUAM01000170.1:919157-937246 GCA_024336885.1 Actenoides hombroni | reverse complement strand
GCTTTTAACGTGTTTAAACGGGGAACTTGGTGTTTTCCAGTAGCTCGAGGCAACCCAAAGTCATGAATGAACGAGCGAAGTTGCGCTGGCAGATGGGAGCAGCAGCAGCTGCCCGGCCCTGGTTGCTCCTTCCCAACGATCCCTCCCATCAGAAGCGGAGGCCACAGGGTTGCACAGGCAGAGCAGCCTGGGCAAACCATTTCCCTGTGACCCTTCTCAGTCTCCGCACTGCAGAGGATGCGCACGGCTGCGGGGTAGCTGATCAACTCCAAACTTAGTTGGGAGTTTGGTTTAGGTTTGAGTTGTTTGGGCTGGGTTTTTTTTAATCGTTAGAAAGCAACGTGAGCCAGAGTGTTTGCTGCTCGTTTAAACAGCCGATGGGCAAACCGTGAGACCTCATATGTAATGTTTGCTTGTAGGGATCTTCTTAATGATCCTACTTCTGCCAGTGGAGGAATTAATATAAGAGAGTGCATCCATCACGAGGCGTTGGTCGCTACGTTCATTTCCATGGCAGGGGCGAGGGACGGGGATTTCTTTGTACAGCAGAGATCCATCAAGCTTGTTTCGCTTTGGGTCTGGTTTTGGGTTGCATAAAAGACTGGACCTTTCTCCCTGTCAATAGGTGCAGCAGGATCTAGTGGTCTGCAGCAAAAACACAGGGTAGGGAAGGCTCCCTCATCCTGGGAGAACTAATGCTGGCTTTGATACCGTGTCCCTCGTGTAAGTCTGAATCAGGTTTGTGTTCAGCTTGTGCCAGTGGGTAAGTTGTGCCGCTGTACCGCAGCGGACTTGCTGGTGTCGATGGAACTTCTGCCTGTCCTGACCCCAAAGAGCACGTGGCCTGGCTGAAGGAGCGATGTAACACAAGCAAAATGATCAGATACCCCCTACCCATCTTACGAGTTCTCTTTTTTTCTGGGGGAAAAAAAGTGTTGCACGCTGATTTGCTTTGTCTGCTGTAACGCTTTTTGCGAATTAGTGAAGTTCCCTAAAGTTCCCTCTTGGCTGCAGCATCTTGTGGGGCTGGGCAGGAGCGGCTCCAAGAACTCCATCAACTGCTGAAAGCAGTGTCTGTAAGCGATGGCAATCTTGAGCTAGCATACATGGCCTCACAACTACCCCAACTGAATTCCCATCCACCTTATTTTCCTTTTCTTCCACTCCTCCCAGCTTTCTTCCTCTAACTGCTGCGGTAGAAGGCAGCTTTTATCACTTTATGATGTATCTGTAAATGTTATCTTAATAAAAACATTGGATGTTATCAATAAAATACAGATAAACCCTGGGCACTATAGTACGTAACCCAAACCTCCTTATTCAATGGGAATTATTTGGCTTCCCAAAGAGTTTCTGGTTACTCTGTATCAGCTCAGGAATTCTGTCACTTTTTGATCACACCGCTGCTGCTTTTGCAATGAGTTTGCTTCAGAAGCAGCCTGCTCTAGTTCCTAGAGTGAGATACGTCAGCAAGTAAAACTTGGGTTTGTTTTCTGAACCTGATGAAAATTTCTGTCCCCGCAAGTCAGACAATCTATTAAAAAGAAACAAAACGAAACCCAGTTCCTTTTAAAAAGCCATTGTTTTACTTGGATTTTTGTTTCAGATGCCTTCTGTTCCTCATCTGACAGTGGCCTCCTTGGATACTTTTGGTGTATAGAGAAGGGATAACTCTCTAATTCCAGGCTCTTCTTCTGGTCCAGCTTTTCACGTACACTCCTCTTACAAAACTCCCAAGTTAGTAGATTGCAACTATGTATTAGTTTCTTGCATGAGAGTTTTTATCCTTACACCCTTGTCAGTGAGCTGATGACCCTAACAGAGTCCTCCTGCAGCAGCCAACAGTACTAAATATAAACTCCCAGAACCTTCTGAGGGTTTTTAGTGGGATCTTGCTTTTTCCACTGGCTTTTGCTAACCCCTTTACCCCTCTGCATGGTAAGAGTGATCATATAAAGTGGTTTTGGTTTCTTTTATTCACAGGGAGAGAAAGCAGTGAGCAAAATGTAGGCTCATCTGTCACTCTAGAAGATTCTTACTTTGAAAAAAATTAACTATCAGTCATATTCATTGTTTTTAGAATGCTTTTGGATTTTACCACAGAGAAATTACTAGGGCCTAGTAAATGCCTTTTCTTTGCTACTGAAATTCCATTTTAATGAGCTACAAACCCACTGTTTGCTGTTTCCTGAGTAGTCAATGTGACTTGGGTTGGTGTATCCAAATACCTCAACATAAACATGCCCTACCAAAGCAACAGCAATAACTTTCAAAAGCAGAACAGTAAACAGACTCTTAACTTGGTTATAAGTTTTTATTTACCTGATGTGATTTTTCCCTATCATTAAGTCCATGTGGATGAGGTGATGAAGTAGCCATTGAGTGTATTTGTGCCCTTAGTTTATTCCTGCTCCAAGTCTGCAAACCTACCTCCTAGCTTGGGATACAAGTCAACTTCTGTTGTTTAGTTATCTTTGCTGTAGGAGTGCCCTGGGGATCTACAGTGCAGGTGCTAATGAAAAGCATATTGTCATCAAGTGGGGAAAAGCCAGGTGCTCTCAGTTGTGATGACATTTGATTGTTTTCTGATACTACTCTATCTTATTCATATATAAAATAGCAGATTCTACATGTTTAAAAATAGCAAATGACTTCAACCTTCCACTAGTTATCCAAAAATTAGTTTTGCAAAACGTCATCCTTGGGCAAGGACACTCTTCAGTAGTTCTGCTGGCTTCCTAGGAAAAGGTCCTGAACTAGGAGGAGAAGTGGCAGCTGCTCAAGGAGATTTCAGCTCAGGGCTCTTGAGGAACATCCTCTTTGTTCTGTGATGGTGGACAGAGCTTAGATGGTGCCTCGTAATGAATAACAGTCGGGTCTGGGTTTGTCTGTTCAAGATGGGTTAAGTGTAACCTGGATTAGGTGTGAGGGAAGGAACTGTGCTGAAAGGAGGGTGTACTGCAGTTGACTAAACCCAAGTCTAGGAGAACTGATTACCATCTATAAATACAGTAGTGGGATAAATGAGAATGAAGTGCTAGTTGTCAAAAGGAAAAAAAAAAAGCCCAAACAAAAAAAGGTAAAGCCCCTCTAAATTGTCTTTTCTAGATATGAGAAAGGGTTTTCCAAAATCATCTTGTTTCAGTTCTAAGGACAGGAGACCTTACTTCCTTATGCTTTGTAAGCTAACAGAAAGAATTTTATAGTGTGACACCAGTTGCAGGTGGGGTTTGCAACTGGTGATTCAGGGTGTTTGTTTCAGATTTCAGTTTGAGGGATTTATGAATCTATCTTATTACAGCTCCCTAGGAGAAGCTGTGTTCTTCCCCCTTTACAAATAGGGAGAAATGAGATGATGGGACTTGTCTGATGCCATAGATTAAAACAAGGAAAGAGAGACAGAAGAACTAGCAAGTGAGGTCATCCTATTTCTGTTGCAGTGTTGTTGCCTACAGGAAACAGCTCCTTGCTTTTAGAGATACTTGTCATCCAGTGAGAAAATTGCTACCGAAGTACGTGGGTGACTTATCTGAATTTCTAAATGTTAGGCTTTGGGCAGCTTTCACTGAAGAGACAGAGAACTAGCTCAGGAATAAGCTGCCACCAACTGATGTTTGAAATGATTGAAAGGACGGGGACTGGAATGTATTTCACATAGTGATTTTGAAATATGCTGAATTTTAGAAGGCTTTGTAGGCTAAACCACGCTGGTTCATTAGTCTGTTGTAGAAGGTCTCATCAAGTTACTTATCTCTTAATCAAGACTTTAGGTCTTCACTTTTACACAGTTGCTTGCAAAGCTGTAGAACTATATGACATTCTGCTTTAACATTTCTAAAAAATACGGGGTTTTTTTAAGATTTGGTTCTTGAATTCCATCCTCGTTGGATCTGAGCTTAACGTTTCTGAACTATGTGGTAAATCATCGTGAGGATAGCCTGTCAAACTTCTGGAGACCCTTGAAAACTGTGCTAAAGGCCACCAGTGATGCTGGCTAAACATTCTCATACAGCATAGTCCTGTTTTCGGTACAGTCCAAGCCTTTTATGCTCTTTTAGCCATTTGCAAAGAGTGAGTGTGGAAAGATGTGTTTCTGTAAGGGAGGTTTCTTGGCTGTGTTATAACCCAAGACAGAAACTGACAGAAGTTCTGGCAGCTGGCAGAAGTTTGGGGTTTAAAGTGTGTTTCATGACATCAGCCTCGGAATGAGGCATAATAAAATAGACTGTGGGTTTGTATTCTTAAGAGATCTAAATCCCAAAGCACTAATTGATGTTATTCTGTATGGGTGTTGGTGGTGCAATGGGGATTTTAATGAGTGTGTGCGACCAGTGAGAGAAAAGATAACTACCTGTGGCTGAGGAAGCTTTTGAACTGGGAGTTGTTGAAGGTCAGAGGAGTATTCTGGGGAAATGCCAGCATATGTTTCCAGTTTTTTGTATTTTTATTCTTCTTTTCTTTTGCTGTTTCCTAGGCACCTGCTCCTGGTCACTGTCAAAGTCAGTGTTCTGGGCTAGGGGGATCTTTAATGGAGTTAGTCTGTTATATGGATAGAGGAAATAATTCTGCAGTATTACCTGAACTCGCCAGCAGTTCGTTTATGATGCTGTCCCCCTGCTACAACTCTGTGATTGTTTCAGATAGTTTCACTGCTGATCTACAGAAACCCTGTATTGCTCCAAACGAGCTTCGTACCGTCAGTCTCTGGGGGATTTTTTTCTCACGGCTCTTCAAGCTTCCTTAAAAATAAAGATATAGTAAAACAAAACTTGGAAGATTTCAGCGTGAAAAGCAAAGCTACCAAATCAGAAGGCTGACTGGCCAGATTATATTCCCAGAGGCTGGAAATGTGCTTATATGAGTAACCTTTTTGCTTGCCTAAAATCATGTTGTTTTTCCTGGGTGTTTCTGTAGCACTGATTTAACATCCTGACTTTCAGTTTGCTGGATCCACAGTAGCCCAGACTGTGCTGATGTTCAGTTCGCTCACATGCACTTCCAGAAACTTTTCAGTGAAAATATGTTCAGTGAAACAAACACCAATGGGTGGTGATTGGTTATAGTGCTCAGAATAACTGAAGAGACAAAGGTTGAGGAACACTTCAATTAAGATCTGCTCTGTGGGGTTTTTAAATGGTTTCCACAACTAGTGCTCCAAGCTGCTGCTCTTTACAAGAGTCAAGGCTCTGACTTAAACTGGCCGTTGAAGAACTTGATTGGACTTCACCAGTTTTGTTGACAAACTTTGTAATGAGCTCTCTGGATTTCAAAAGACAGCACGGGTTCTTGTGTTATGCTTCTCTCTTTAAGGTTTATTTTACATTTTTGTATGCTTCTAAGCAAGTTACCATTACCAAGTTTGGAAATCTTAATTACTGCGCTGCACACACGAGGATGTGCCCATTATATAATGGTAGGGGACTGGTGACATTTCAGCAATACTGGTATTTGTACAAGTGACCAAGTGACCAGTGAGGAGTCCTCCAGGGGTCAGTTTGACTCAAAGTGAGTTCTCCCCAGGTTTGTTTCCACACTAAATATTACAATACCAGCTATATTTGTGCACTTCTTTTTGGCTGTGAACAAAGCTGCTTGGGTGATAGCTTAGCAGAGCTGACAGGGAATTTGATGTATGGTATATTTAACATTATAAACTTAACATTAAGCTTCGTTCAGATGTGAAGGTTGTAGCTGAGCAGCCAACCACTGTTGTATTTTACTATATTGCAGTGGTTAAGGGTTTAAATCAGGGTAGAGGGGACAGAAGGTCAGAATTCTTGTTCTGCAGAAGCTGGCAGGTTTAAGCATCAGACCTTAGTTAGCTTCTTGCCTACTTACATGCTTTAAATAAAATAAAAAAGTCAAGTCAGCCTGCACTGTCAGTGTCCTGCTGGTCTCCCAACCGTAGCTTTTTGGAAATTTGAGTTGGTTCAGTAGCTTTGGAGCTCGTGGTATCAGGTTTTACAAGCCAAGTCTTGCTCCCTGTAGGGTTTGCTGGTTGTGAAGACTGACCTCTTGCTCAAAACCAAGAACGCCTCAAAGAAGAATAGTCACAGGGATACTGAAGACTTCATTTTCCTGAAGTTCATAGTTGTTTTAAAACTGCATAGTCTCGTCAGTGTTTTGCATGGGATAGTTTAACTCAGCCCAAAACAATACAGTTATTAATTTCTAATATGGTGATGAATGGGTTCCTTACAACCAGTTGCATGTCAATAAATTGCATGAGTATGGAAATAGCAATAAAAGGATTATTGAACCTAGTAAATTTAATAGCTGGAGGTGTTTTCTTAAAGAAAACAAAGACTGAAACTTAACTGCCATCCAATTGTAAAAGAATGTTTGTGCTTTTAGCGACTTGATGGTGTTGAAGTAAGGCAAAAAGCTGTGTTTCGCTGTCTTGTAAATGACCTCACGAATGATAAGTGACAGTTTATATAAACTTAGATGGAAAGCTTATGAAATAATGGAAATGTGAGGGCAAAATAAGCTAACAGTTTCTTTTTCAAGTACAAAATCTATTACATTTTTTTTATTAAGGGAAGCAAAATAAGTTAGGTGGAATATATTTTGTTTGTCTCTTTTGTTTTCAAGGTTTGGCTTGAGCAACAAGTTTGATACAGAATTTCCTTCTGTTCTGACAGGGAAGGTAAGTGTGAGATTAAACTCTTCTTTTAAATGGAAAGACCCAGTACCCCCAGTGGTTTCTGTGTTACCAATACCTGCTCCTGAATCCCCAGTGCAGTGCAGGCCAGGACTGTGCTGGAGGCTGTTGAATTAACTCTGTCCTGGATGAACGAGCTGGTTGATGACCAGTCCCCGCAGTGCACTTTGAAGCAAGAAACAATGATTTGCAGTGATTGCTGCATTATTGACATTGAAAAGACAGAAAAGCTCAAGGTGGCATCATCCTGTTCTCATGCAGGCAGTCTACATAGAAGCGAGACTCATTAACCTGCATTGAAGGTATCTGGAGCTTGTGCTCCCTCCTGTGTGAATTAAATTGTCTCAAATCCTAGACCTCCCTTTCTAATATGTCTGTCAAGCCTTGAGTTTATATTTAGACACATCTCTGGAAGAGAATCTGTTTTATCTGAAGCTTTAAGGAACAAAATGCTGTAGCGTTAAATCGACAGATGACGTAGGGGTTTAGTAGATTTTCAGAAATATGACTGTTTAGTTCTGAAAGTAAGTGGTGACAAATCTCTTGCCATCTCTGGAGTGCTGTCATCTTAGTGCAAGTTTAATAAATATTCATTCATCACTATTAATTATTGAAACCTTATAACAAAATTCTTGGTTATGGTTGTAAATTCTTTTCTAAATTGGTTTGGGTTTTTTAGGCTTTTAAATTTTAAATTCTTTTTCTCTTGGATTTATTTTTTTTTTTCTTTCTGCTGTGTCACTCTAGTGCTTTTCTTTTGCTTCATTTTATATCCCCCTTGTGTGTTCTTTTCCAGAATTTGTGAGGAAAAAGTTTATTTGGCTCTTACTACTTTCTCTGATGTCATCCCATACAGCTCTACTACCTCTGCAGCTTCTTGCAGTAGCTGTTGAGTCATATTAACAATATATTAAAATGCAGCTGGATGGCATATCCTGCTTCTGCCAAATCCATCTGGGGTTTTCCTCCTTCATCTTCACCCCAGAGTATAATGAATAAAATACTTGGGTTGAATTGGTCCAGCTTTTTTTCACAGCAGTACAGTTGAAAAGCAGGTTGATATTTGGAGTTTTGGGTTGTTAAAAGACAGCCTGGGAACTCTGGCCTTGCATCAGAATCTCCCTGAGCTCAAAGGGAAAAGTCTGACTGATTCCATAGTATCTAATGTGAGACTGGTGATAAAGCCATTGGCATTTCACTACCTGGTAATCTGTGGTTTATTCTTGTCTTCAAAGATCTTTCTGGCCACTGAAAAGCCACAGAATACTTCCTGGAAATAACAATTTTTATGTTCTTTCAGTCAAGTTGGAGTTTGTTATAAATGAGCCTATAGAAAATATCTAGCAGGAAATGTTAAACCTTCATTTGATTATGTGATTTCATCTCTTTGTCTCTCTAAAATATGTTTGTGTGTACTGAAAAAACAAACCAAGCCCAGCCCCCCCAAACCTACCCTTTTTAATACGAGCATCAAGGCCTGTCACATTTTCCACTTGGTTGTCCCCCTCTTGTTAAATGCAGCAAACAGAAGTTTAACGTTCAGCTGCCTGCTTGGACTTAGTTTATCAGAGAGAGGAAAGAGGAAGTTCTTCTACTTGGCATTTACCCTTCTTGTTCTCTAGATCTAATCAGTGACAGCTCACGCCGCATGAGCCGGGATCTGCTGTATACGGCGACGCGGCTTCTGCTCAGAATCTTGGTAGCCTGTTGTCCTTCTCTCCTGCGTGGCTTTGAGGGGCTCGCTGAGTAAGAAGACCTTGAAGATAAAGAAGTTGCCTTTTGCGAGGGGAAAACGCCGATCACGTGGGATAGGAAACACGATTTTCTTACTGCCTGCCACAGACTGCCATGAAAGACATTAAAAACCACAGTCGTGGGGGGCTGGGTTTTTAATACTTTCACGAATTGCAAGAAATAAAAAATCTGCTTCTTCCTCTGGCTGTGGCAACACCTTTATCCCTAGTGAAAACTAAAACTTGGTCAGGTTTTTCCAGTTAGAAGGTTTTCTTCAAATACCCTGAGAAATCATTCACAGCAGAAGTATTGTGGTCAATTCATACACCACTTCAAGATCTTTTAATGTTCTTAAAATAGAAATTTTTTACTCTTCATGAAATCACAGTTTATGAATAGCAGAGTGACTGTTTATATCAACAGTTCCTGACTAAAATGTTTACTATGAACGTGCATTGGTACAGAGCAAGTACAAGGCCCTTTCTTTAAGTTTAATGGCTTTGTCCACTGTGAATTGATATTAATAATAGATCCCATCTGCTAATGGAGTGTAAAAGATGGAGCCATTAGGTGGGGCTGATGGATTTCTCCGTGGGATTGTTTTCCTTTTTAATAAATACAGATGAAAATCTATGTTTTTAAACACAGGATGAAAATCTATCCAATGCACGATAACAACCCTATGCAGATAAAACTATCTAGCTCTCCTGGAAGCACTCACTTTTTGGATTCGTGCCACTGTGTAGTCTTAGGAATTTACTTAAGCTTCCTGACCCTCGGTTTGCTCATCTACGTAACGATGACAGTAAACCTTTGCCTAATTTTCTTGTTTTTTAAGAAAACCTGAAATACCCATCTCCCCAGCCTCCTCCTTTCCCAGTCTTAAAGTCTGGATAGTTATTGTAAATTAGCCTACAGCTAAGATACATGCAGTTACATCTTAAATATTTAATTGAGACGTTTGTTGCTTTTTTTAGGGGTGAGGTGCATGTGTACATTTGAGGATAAAACACAGACAGTAAAGCAATAAAGGAAAGGAAAGCAGCAGGCAGGTCAGATGGTGGGCCTGGCTAGTTCAGCTGGATTGATTTAATGTTAGCCTTGCAGGACGAGACACAGGCTTTGGTGGGTTTCGAATAGTGAGCTAGGCTTTCAAGCAGTGCCCTCTTTGAAATGGAGTATTGTAAGATTTGACTAACAGAGGCAATACTGAACTGTTAATAATGTGATTAAGACGTTGGCCTACATTTAAATTCTAGCTAAATTTAAATTCTGCTTGCTGCCGTTTTATAGGATTATGAATTCTTTTAAAACGAGCATTTAAAAGCTTTTAACAAAATACTTTTCGTGATATATGGCACAATAGCACACACTGCTCCAGGTGACAAGAAAATGAGGGAGGCAGTGAACCTTAAGGAAGAAAGTAGAGTTTCCTGCCCTGATCTTAAGACAATACAGGTCCTACAGAGAGATTACTGTGCAGTGCAGGGAAAAGTAAGCCATAAAATGTGGTCTTGGTATTGTGATCCCACCGCAACACGTGATGGATTGGGTTTGTGATCATCATGATTGAAGGAGAAAGATCAGGCCTGCTGGGCTTTACTTGCTCTCTTCCTGTGTTTGTAGATTCTCTTGCATCCTGTTGTAAAATATTATGACACCCCCTCCTTTCCTTTTATGTTTTGGGTGGGTGGTTTTTTTTTCTTCCCCTCCCTTAAAGACCTAAAAGGAACTAATGTCCCTTTACAAGGTGTACTGCACAGCCAGGAGCTATGTACTTATCTCATTCTTTTCAAGAGCCAGACACAAACTCTCCAAGACACTTTCCAAAATCACTCAAAACTAGACTTTCTTAGGAGCTTTCTTTGTGCAGGAGGCACTCTTGATTCTGTGTTTGCTTGAAATACGTTAGTGATTTCATATTAACCTTTCAATATCTGTACCTGCGAGACAGGCAAGATTTAAAACGATGCCAGAAAATCAACAGAACTCTTTGGTGACCTTCATTTGGATACTGTTGTATTGCTAAATTAGAACAGTTACTTTATTTACACATACTCCTTGCTTTGGCACTGTGTAACAAAGCTTAACTGTTACCGAGCTGTAAACTGAGAGCAACAAAACTGTGTTTTGCTTCTACTTACCACAGGATGAGGCTTATCTTGGTCACTGGTCCCTTCAGTTTCAAACGAGGATGTCTTTGACAGAAATATTTACTGGGATCACATTTCCTACAGGGAGAAATATATTCAAAAGTTTGGGTTAGGCAAAACCATGTTAAGTAATTTCATCTTATGTTGCAGCTCAGAGATTCACCTTCGCGTGAAAGCCTTTGGTGCAATAGCAGTGTTGCTTTCATAGTGCTTTCCTAAGGTAAACATCATGCCAAACCTTCTGCAATAGAAATTTTCTCTGTTCCTTGGAGGCACCCAAGAGTGTAGTGATTTTCAGCGCTGTGCTCTGCGGGAAGGAGAGTACTCCAGTGTTCTGATCAACTAGAAACAAACTCTTAACCTGATGTCAACAATGACCCCCTTGAAAGTAGCACAGAGACAGGGAATCTCACCATCCCACTGCTTTCTTATTAGGCCCCCGTTTTTTCTGCCAGCCGTGATCAAAGACTCAGGCTGACTTCTTCTCATGTTGGATGTTATCACTGATGATGAGGTTTCTTCATGTTCAGTTCTAGACATGTGCAATTCTCTTTTCTTTGGCGGGTTTGTACAGCTGGATTTTGAGGTTGGGGTGTGTTGTTGTCAAGGCTCAGTTAACTTTGTGTCTAACAGAAAATGAAACGTTCACTTTTCTTAGTGGGACTCACTGCAAAGAAAAAAAAAAACCCAAACTCCTTATTTTTATCTGTCAAATAAACAGAATGATGCATGTACAAATTTCAAAAGATTTATCAAAGCAAGTGCCACTTGTATCTATCTAAATGTTGGGAAGATGTAAACTTCCTGAAGTTTGTTAAGGTACGGAACCTCGATTGGCTTGGAAGCACGTAGATGCTACGGAACCCCTACGATGCTGCACGTACTGCATTCAACCAGCCCAAGTTCTGTACTTGGCTACAAAATGTTCTTTGGACATCTTCCTTGAAGATGAAATGGTCTTGCTCACTTGGTAGATCTGAAATACAATCCTATTACGTTGGCAAAGAAACCTGTAAAACCTTCTGGTTCAGATACATGCAAGCACAGGCTAATTTTCACACAGCAATGTGATTGTAATATTTTTTTTCTATTCATTGAAAATGTTCCAGTAGGTGGGATCTTTGTTTCTTTTTGCCATTTTCATCCCTCCCCCCCCCCCCTTTTTTTTTTTCTTTTCTCTTTTTAAACTGCCTATTGTAAAATCTATTGAAATGTTGATATTCTGGTCCATCAATGGGTTATGTTTTTTACTTGCTTCATTTGTACATGTCAAAAGAACTACCAGACAGTCTGTTTAATAGGGAGGGGAGTCTGTAGCGTTACAGAAGACACACTTTCTGTGTACTTATTAATTCCTGCTATAAACCAATCACAATGTTAAATTATGTTCTTCTGTTACAAACTGTAGGCCTGGCTCGTGTACAAACGCAGCTGACCTCTGACTCTATACTGCAGGGTGATCTGAATGGCCAGGAAACAGATGTCTTGTTTATTTACTCCCTTTCCTGCAACATTTGAGTGAATTCAGCCCTTGTGAATAGGAGGAGGTAGCAGAATCAGGTCCTCTCCATTTCCTGCCCCATAGTTTTTTGCTCCTTTGGTGAAAGGCTTTGTCATTAACGCTTTTGTGGTGCTTGTTGCCCTTGTTTGCAGAACCAAACGACCAGAGTTGGGCTGGCTTGGTTGGGAGGAGGATGTAGCAGTTGCACAGCTTTTGTAGGCAAGGCAATTCTAGAGGGGGGGAGGTTCTTCCACATGGCAAGTAGTTAGGAAAGATTTGAGTTGTGCCTGTCTGGTCAAGTCTGAAGTTGGATCTGATTACTCTGCTTTGGACATTCAAATGCTAGGCTGTGTTAGAGATACAAGTGCCATCGTGGAGTCTACACCACGAATCCATATCTGGCTTGTCAGGTATGAGTTATTTAGATTCCATAGAGAGATTAGGGATTTGGGCTATGTAAATAGCTAAGTGCTTTCACTCTTCTGTAGGAAACATGCTGCTATCAAAGAAAGCAGCTTATTTCTCATAGAAAATGTGGTTTCCCACTGTGACTGCAGTGGCAATATATAGAAAATACTATTTTGAGTAATCTCTGAGTATTCCTTAATTTAAGTAAGTTGTTTTATAACAGCTAGGCTTTATTCATAACTCTGCACGAGATGCATTTCTTTGCCATGAATATAGTCTAGAATAAGTCTCTCCAGGCTGCCCTGTTTTAGGAAACATCCACAAATGAAGATGTGGCCTCATGTTGATATGGACCACTTCAGGAATTTACCTGTGGACAGAGGTCCACATTCACCCAGGCACAGCGTAGACTTGCACTGGTATGAAATTAATTTGGACAGTACCATCCTTTTTCCTACGTGACACACAAGTCCTTTTCCCCCAAAGCTGCCCCACGTCCCCTTGGAAAGCAGATTTCTGTCATTCTTCGATGGTTTTGGTCAGTGTAGCCAGTCCACATGCTGCACAGCTGTGTCCCACTTCTACTTTTGTTTAGGCTCACTGTGTTATCGGGACAATTGATTTATTAATGGTGCAATAAATAAGGATGAGGCTGTGCATCTGAGTGATGTTTAAGGCAAGTTTTGCAAAGCATGCACCACAGATGAATTTGTTTCAGGAAAGGGCCTTTTCATGCTCACTGGGTGAGCAGTGTTTTAGAACATGGCCTTATATTGTATAATGGTATTATGTTTCATTGACATTTCTTGAGAAAATACCCCTGTGATGTCTTTCCACTGAAGTTCAGCACTTCTGTTGCAGGTTGCCCCAGAAGAATTCAAGACCAGCATCAGTCGTGTGAATGCCTGCTTAAGAAAGAATCTCCCTGTCAATGTAAAATGGCTGCTCTGTGGCTGTCTGTGCTGCTGCTGCACGCTGGGCTGTAGCCTGTGGCCTGTAGTCTGTCTTAACAAGAGAGTAAGTACAGCTTGCTTTCTTCCTATTCTATCTGTTTTATAATTACTGATAATATTAAATAATGTTTAATAGCATCATCCCCTTTTCTAAAACCTTTTTTTGGTCTCACTTGCATTCAAAAGGTTATTTATTTTGTTTTCCATTCCTTAGAAAATAATCTGTTTGTTAATGAAGCAAATGATACCAAATTACCAATTGCATTAATAGCTTTAGGAATAGCTCATCCCATCTCAGTTTGAAGAACAGGATGGAGTTTATGATACCCTAAATTTCCAGGATTTCCAAAGGTCTAAGCATTGAATTTAATGAGTGCAGAACTGGACACTGACCTTCAAAGACTGCCTGAAACAGAGTGAAAATGACATTTCCTCTTCACACCCCCACTCCAGAATAAATATTTTTTTAAAATTAAAAATCACTTTTTTGTATGCAATAGATATAACGTTTCAGAGCTTTGGTTTATTAGACATATTTTACTGTGCTATTCCTATTAAGAACAAACACAAAAGTGTTTTCTATTTGACAATTTGGAAAGACTTCCCTTTATTTCTTTCTTTCTTTTCAAGTTGACAACTCTTGTCATCGGGTCCAAAGCAATAATTCTGAAAAGCACTTGATCAAGTAAACATGATCCTAATTACCTCTGTGGTTTACATTTAGAATTGATTTATCACAGCAGTAAATGGTTGGGAAGTCCACAGCTAGATACAGTGTAATGATACTCTTTGCAGCTACAGAGTTTGTAAGACTTGTAGCCGTAAAATCTCATTATCCACAAATCTAAGTAGTACCTAAGTGCATTGGGGAAAAAACCTCACGCTTGCCAATTTAATTATAGGAAAAGATCTTAAGGAAAAAGCTGTTTGAAAGGTAACACTTCTGGCTTTTGAGAGTTTATAATCTCTAATAAAACAAACTGAAAGCTAAAGCAGAGAATAGTCTTTGCTTTTCAGAGAAAATAAAACAAAAGTGTTTTGCTAAACCTTCCAACTTGTTCAAGAAAATTAACAGTGGCATTGACTGGCATTGAGGTTTTAGTTAAAAATAAAAAAAAAAAAGGAAAGAAATGCACTAAAGGTGTAACATGGTAACTTGCTGAACTGCTAATCGCCAAGGCCTGTGTCAGTAAAAAGTTATGGGACTTGGTTTAGCTCGTTTGAACTCATAAAACCCATTTAAATATAAAAAACTCATTAAACTAATTTATAAACATTCTTATCGCACAGGAATATGCTTGAGAGACACAGATGGAATATTTTAGGAGAATATTTCATGTTCTTGTGCTTGAGAAAATCTAACTAAGTGCTCATGTAGTGTTAAAGTCATTCTCAAGGGTACAAATAATCAGTACCAAACAGTTACCTACTTTTGGTAGGTACCAAACCTACCTAGAGGAGTAGGGAAGATCATGTTACTTCTGTGGGTATGTCTGTGTGTATCTTGGAGTGATTTGATCGCTCCAACAATCCCAAGTGTAAGATGGTTCTTAATTTTCTCCTGTGGCATGCTGAACCCTGCCAGCAACTAAGCACCCACCAGCCCCTTGCTTTATTACCCCACCCCAGGCAGGATGCAGGAAAGAATCAGAAGAGCAAAAGTAAGAAAAACTCCTGTGTTGAGATGCAGTTTAATAAGTGAAGGAGAAAAAGGGAAGAAAACCCAAGCGATGCAAAGGGAAATCATTCGCTGCCTCCTACCCGCGGAGCGATGCGCAACCTGTCTCTGGGCAATGGGCTCCTCTGGGGAGAGCAGCCCCTGGTTTTATTGCTGAGCATGACATTACCTGGCACGGAACATTCCTTTGGTCAGTGCTGTTCAACAGCTTAAAACACTGATATGATATCAACAATACTTTAGTCATAGATCTAAACCACGGCGTGACACAAGCTGCTCTGAAAAAAATGAACTCCAGCCCAGGCAGTCACCGTGCACTCACCTAGAAACAACAGGCATTATGAGACCCAAGGGCTGGGATATGAAACTGAGACAGTGAAAACAGGAAACGTGTGCTTTTTAATTCCAAGGACAGCTTTGTCACTGGAAAATCTTACAGAGATGTGGTCTTTGACTCAGGATTGGATAGCATTGTATCTTTTCTTTTTGTCATGAGATGGTACAGCTCACCTACCGTTATGAGCTTCAGCAAAGGAATTGGTGAATGGAATTCTGTGGCATGCGATGCAGGAACTAGAATAGATCATCACAGCGGTCTTCTTGTGACCTTAAACTCCTAAAATCTTCTCCTTTCCCACAGCTGTGGAAAGAGCAGAACACGAAGGTCAACTCTTGGTATCCAAGAGCTGGAAATACAGACAGTGTTTGTTGTGAGCTGGAGTTCTGTGGTGTTGAAGGTATTTTTTTCAGGATTCAGATAACAGTTACCTTAGCAAAATGGAGAAGTTACATGCATTTAAATTCTATGTTATCAGCAGACCACCTGTAGCGAGGGCACGACTTGGACAAGCGAATGTGGTAGGAGGTTCTGTTTTGTTGGTTTGGCTATGGTTGGTAAAAATACTGACCTCAAGAGGATCTCTTACTAAATAAATGAATTCTCAGAAAGCTGCAGTCTTAAGTTTACAAAAAACCTGTGGGTGTTGTTTTGTGTTTTTTTCCTGAAGATCTGATGCTGAGGAGTGGGGAGTTGAAGTAGTAGGTCTTCCATTTGTAATTTCTCTTTTGCTTCGTTCTGCTTTTATAAAAACTGACTTGTTTTAAATTAACCTTCATAAGATTCTTCGGGGTGAGGCTGGCTACTGACCCATTTATAATACAGTTTTGACTTACTTTTTAGACTAGAAGATCAATTCAGAAGTTATTAGAATGGGAAAATAACAGACTATATCATAAGGTAAGAAAAGTTAGAGTGCTTGCTTTTTTTCAGCTTTAAGAATAGTAAGGGTTTTTTTGTTGGTTTGGTTGGGTTTATTTTGCATGATTGGCATGTAGGAATTTTACAGTCTCGTTATAATTCCATACTTTATATTGACCTTAAACCTGTGTCTGAAGTCTTCCAGATCCTACTAATTTGATATTGCTAATGCTTGTTACATTACTCATCAAAACAATGCTGTGGTGTGCATTAATTGTTTGATCATTCTTTTCTTAGCTTGGTTTGCACTGGAAGCTGAGTAAAAGGAAATGTGAAACTAGCAATATGATGGAATATGTAAGTATTATTTTGGGGACTTATTTGGTATTTGACATAACTATGAGAAAGAAGCTAAGAGAAAATCCTTAATTTACCAGACTGTTACCTACCCAAAAAAAAATCTCTCAGAAAAACACACAGTTGGGTTTGACAGACCCCTGCGAAGGCCACTTTTAATAAAAGCAGCCATGGAGTATGTTGAGACTTAGAAATTGTCACCACTAACCATGTTTTTGTAATAATCCTGCCTTTGCCCTGCAGGTGCCCTTGTTCTGGTCTGTAGTTTGTAATAAGGGAGACCCACTGGAATTTAGTTCATTGGTGTCTTTCCCACGCCAGTCTATAGGTTTCTAACACTTACCCACCTTTTCCATCAGTGTTCATAATTACTTTGATTCCAATTACTCGTGCAGAAATACTGCATTTTTATAGTAGTGTGGGTTTTGTCTGGGTCTTTTTTTTTTCTTTCTTATTTTTTTTTTATTCCCCTGCTCTGAATTTCATAAAGTTTTAACCAAGATGGTCCATTTAGGAAAGGAGAATTCAGAATATTTCTGTGGGCCCACTACTTCCTCCTCCACTTTCATATAGAGCTGTGAAGATTGTGTAGGCTTGAAGAAAAGAAACAGCCCAAAAAGTCAGGTGTCCAGCAGCCCTGTATTTCAAAGTAACTGACCTCTGCTTTGGTACCCTCGGAAATGCTCCCTCTTTACAGAGTATCTCAGATAGGTATAGTCTTAAATGTTGCATGGAAATTGTGCTGAAGGGTTGAACTTTTTGGTTACTCTGTTCTGTTCTTGTCTTTTTCCCTTCTTCAACAGGTAATATTAATAGAATTCTTACCAAAATATCCCATATTTCGACCTGACTGAGGAACAGCATTTGGTCTTTCACATTACCTGTCATTTTCTACCCTTAGTGCCTTGTAGATGATTTTGGAAAGAAGATGGTCTACTTTGCTGTGACTTAACAATGTTCTTCAGTAGAATATCTTCCTTGCTATGTTACTTTCTTTTGTTAAGAAGAAAACAATTTGCACATTTATTTTTTTTTTTTATGTTCAACGAGGCTTCTATGTTGCACTCTGAATTTTTAACATTAACAAAAACTGATATAGTTGCCACTAGGGATCTAACATCAGTGCTGCTTAAACTTGTTCTGAGCATGCTGCCTTATTCATTTCTATACTTGCTGTCCTCAAACGCGCATCCTTCTGCCACGTCATGCCAGGTTTCATCCTTAAATGTCACAATCCTATAAACCCTCAGTAGAAACAGTCAGGTAAGAGTCTAGTAGTAACCATTTTAGTATAACTTGCTTGCATAGGACTTGCAATCAGCAGCACTGGTTTTGTCCTGCACTTTGCAAAAATCATCATTTACATTAACTGGGGGGGGGGGGGGGGGGGGGGGGGGGGGGGGGGGGGGGGTTTTTTTTTTTTGCAGTATAGGGGTGTATAAA
>WUAM01000170.1:903708-919057 GCA_024336885.1 Actenoides hombroni | reverse complement strand
CTAGCGTGTGAGAGGCGTGGCGTTGGGAGTGGGGGGAGGAGGAGGAGGGGGTGTTTAATTCTTTTACCCACTATGGATCTGTAAATATTGACTCTTTGCATAATGTAAAGTGTGGTATGCCAAGGTTTACAGAATGTAATATAGCTCTTGCTCTGTTGCCAACGGCCCGACGGCAGTTTGTTCCCGACACTTGCGAGCAGCCCTCTGATTGTACAGACCCATTCACACGCTGGTTTTGTGGGGAAGCCATAAGGAGTTTGTCAGATGTGTAGGGCTCGGTTGCACTTTGGTTAGTAAATGGATGAAAAATGCATAGCATTTCTGTCTTTTTTGTTTTGTTTTGTTTTTTAGTAAGTATTTCAGGTGTTCTTTGTAGCGCCCGATACAAGAATCTTAAATACCCGTTCCCCTTTGAAAAAGCTGCATTTTGGGGGTAGATGGTGGCTGCTATTAGCAAAATATCCTAAATCCTCTCCTTAACTTAGGAATACACAGATGTTAGGTTTTGGTTTGGTTTTCAGTAAGGGGGGGGGGGGAAATGTTTCCTAATTGGAGACCTTCATTACAAAGAAGAAAAATTTGGAACAGCCAGACAAAAGCTTAAGTAACCCTTTTGGGACTTTTGTAGGGTGCTGATTCTTCAAGGCTGTAACAGTTGAGTGACACGGCATCATTTCCAGTGGCAATAGACTCGATCTAAATTGCAGTAGTGTTTCAAAATATGCTGATGTGGATCAGCTGAAAGGGTTCACATGTATGGTGTGGCATCCAGGCACAGAAGAGCCACAAATGCCTTGTGGAATTGAACAAGTACTTTGGGATTCTTCCCTGTTTGGCCTGATGTCAGGAGGGGAAGTAATTGTAGAAAATCTTCCTGTCATGGCTGGCCTGTGCAAGACCACTTTGTAATAGTAAGGAAATGAGAGTCGATGCAAGTTCCCTCCCTTTCCTAACTAGAAATAAGACATAAGAGAAAACAGCAGATGACTGAGTATCTGCAAGTTGTGATGAGTATCATCCTAAGTGTCCAGGCATTTCTTTGCAGCAGTTTGACTCCTTGCGACATCATCCCAAGTGGCTTTTTAGTTTCAGGGTGATCTGGGATTTCCTCTGAATGTATTTGCATCTTTTCAGTATGCAATAGTGTATTACAATATAGTATTTGTAAGTGCATTGCATTCTAATAACTGTTGTAGGTCAGGTTCCTTGTATGCAGTGTTTACAGAAGGCCAGTTTTATGCACGTTGTTACTTCACATCAAATCTCGTGCTGCTCTTACCGTGCAGATGGGGAGTGTCAGGCTCTGGTGCTTGCAATAGTTTCCAAACACAGACTGATGCTTTGGGTTCTGAAATCCATATACTTGGTGCAGAAGTTT
The DNA here is from genome assembly GCA_024336885.1 of Actenoides hombroni. Taxonomy (NCBI): domain Eukaryota; kingdom Metazoa; phylum Chordata; class Aves; order Coraciiformes; family Alcedinidae; genus Actenoides; species Actenoides hombroni. Next base: position 917,679 of record WUAM01000170.1, on the reverse strand, counting down.
CATTTGCCTGCTAGATTGGTGACAACCAGCTGTGTAATGGCATTTGTAACATGATGAATAAAAAACACCTGTGTGGTTTGAATTTGCCATGAGCTAAACCTTACAACTCAGATTTCTATCGCAGAACAAAGTGTTCTCTTCAATTTACTTTTTTTTAGGATGAGTATTAACTGGAAGCAGAGAAAATATATTTAATGGTAGAAAGAAAAAATGCAGTGTTGACCAAAACTGAAATAGCAAACCCAATTCTATGGGTTTTTTTATTTCTCTTACAAAGAGGTTTCTGGAATAAATGAAGGGAGCATAGCTTAACTGACACAACAATGGAAGTTTCTTGCTGTTATGCCAGAACTCTGTTAGTAATTTTCTTTCTTTTTTTTTTTTTTCTTTTTTTTTGTAAGAAACTCAAGAAATCTCAGCAGGTTCTTATTTTCTTCTTCATGTGACTATATTTTCAAAATGTTCTTTTCCAACTGGGAGAACAGGCAAAGCCAAAAGAGTGTTCTTGTAACTGCCAGCAGTGACTGCTGAGCAGTCTTCACTCTCGCTGCTAACAGAAATCCTCGTCGGTCTGTGCTGACTTCATCGTATTCTGTTCAAAATATCTGCTTTGTCTTCTTCCTGTGAAGTGCTGTGCCAAGCTGAGAGAATACCCTGAGCTACGGGAGCCCCCAGCCCCCCTGGGCTGCTCCCCGGCCGCCCTGTGCTGCCATATGATCAGAGATCCAAGGCAGGACAAGCCCTTGGGTTTGCTTCCTCACACCCTCATCCCTTTGACCCCTTCCCGTGGGCCTGGTCACACCAAGTGCCAGAGGCTGCTCTGCCCACAGCAGACTGTCTGCCCCTGGGTCTCTCCTGGGCACCGCAGGGCACTTAAGCACAGAATATTAGTTTTTAAAGTTTACATTTGAAATATGTAAATTCTCTACATTTTACTTTGTCCATAACTGTTAATTGTGTAGTCTTCAACCCGTGAAAGGGTCTCTTCTTTTTGTGTTTTAATAGCCATTGAAATGTGTGGCCATAAAGCAACTAGTACAGAGTGTGAGGGCCAAAACTGCCATTTACAGTAAGTTTTATTAAGTAGATAAATTTGCATCAAAATGCAAAACCAGCCGTATTATATTTGCATCAGAAAGACACAGTCTCCGTAGCTCATTTCAAGATGAAGGCAGCTCTAAGTATTGCTGTGAACTCGGTGCACTTCTCTTCTGCCTACAGGTTCTCTTGTGCCTGGGCTATCCTTTGCTTTAATCTGAAAACATTCTGCAGGTAGTTGTCTCTCATGAGACTGAAAATCTCATTTTTGACAGTAAATCAGCATGAATTGGTAAACCTATTTACGGAGGATACTTGTTAATTGGAGAAATATTGTAGCAAGGTAGCAGGGAGCAACGTTAGCAGAGTGCAGTGGAAATGGTAAAGCAAGTGCCTTGACTGGCTCCAGCAAAAGAGAAGGTGTTGTGCAGGGAGTCAGGGGAACTTGGAACCAACTGCAGTGCGAGTCTGCAGCAGATCTTTAAAAGCAGTTGCTGTCTACCAAATTGATGTTTGATTTTTCATATAAACACGCTGACACTGACTTTCAAGTTTTCACCTAGGAAACATTTGGGTTTGTATCTAGTAAATTTTATATCTAAGGAGTACTGCAGAATTAAAGAACCTTGGCAGAGCATCAAGGCTCTTACCTACCCGTTCCCCACCTGTCTCTCTGAAGTTATTTTACCATAGGAGGGGAAAAAAAAACAGTGTTCCAAGACATGCACAGACAAGCCTAGGAAGTGTGGATTCAATTGCAGATGGGTGACTTTCAAACAAAAAAAATTTGCTAAATCCAGTGTGATCTTGATAAATAATAGAAAAAAAAAAAAATATGGGTTGCTCTGCTTTCCTTGATAGGTACAAAACTCCACAAATCTGTTTGTTATTGTCCCACCCTGACGGTTTACTACATTTATTTGTCAACATGCTACCATTGGAGCAATAAAAAATGTCAAGCTATTAATACCCAATGTAAATTATTTATTGTTTATGTGATTCTTCTGCCTTTTTTTTGTTGTTAGTCTGGTTTCTGCTTCTGGTGTTCTTAACGGTGTTGTAACTTTAATCGTACCGCTTGAGAAAAGTGGTTTTGTTTAAGCTGTATGGAACTTTGTGTTTTTATTCTGTTTACAAGTGAACAGCCACTTTTTTAAGAGGACCTCACATCTTGAGAGTTTTCTCTCTTTTTCTCTCTCTTTTTTTTTTAATTAAAATAAAATCCTAACTGAGCTCGCTTTCTACAAGTTACTGCACTGGCTTGTGCTATGAAAAGAAGCTGGAAGTCAGACACACGTAATGACTTTAAGACATTTTTCTTTAATTAAATTTAAAGATGAAAACCTTTGAATAGCGCAATGTGTTTATGGGGAAAAAAAAAAATAAATCTTCTGCATCTGCGTGTAGCAGTGTGCTGGGCAACTGTGGGTGGAAGGGTGAGAGTTGTGGGGCTGCTTTAAATGAGACATGTTTCTGACATGGCCGGATCAGGTGCTTGTATTGGGACTTTATGGTTTGGCTGGTTAAAAGAACAAGACTTGGAAAGCTTAGGAAGGCTTTCCAGAAAGGAAAACTGCAGAATAATGATCAATTTTGGTCTTTCGGGTAATTTATTTGGCTTAAAGACCCTCTGTTGGAAGGACTTCTGGTAGGAGTCTCTTGCAGCTTTCCTCTCTGAAAAGCAGAGGGAGTTTCTCCTATGCTGTTGTGGCTGCACCTCAAAGGGAGCCAAATCTGAGTGGGGGACAGCGTGTTAGCGACATAAATCATTGGCTTACAGAGAGGATTGCAACCTTTTGTGTGTGTTAACTTTGCGGCGGTGAAAGCAGGACTTAAAATTAAAGCCTTTGGCTCATCCCCGAGGGCAAAATGGTGCATTCCTGAAACAGGCACGTGCGATGCTTTTGTTGAAAGTTGGTGTCCTCAGTTGTTTTGGACAAATCCAGGAGCAGCTGGGTCGACACGCTGTTTGAGCAGGGAACTGCTACCGAATATTGTTTGAGAAATTTAAAGAATGTTGCTGGGGCATTAGGCCAAATATAGGGACACGGGGCTGAGTCATGAAGCTAACCCCTGTTAAGGTTTAGGAGCTGTAATTGCCTCGGCTACGAGGAAAGATCCATTTTGAGAATATTTGGGATTTGGCCCTGACTTCTACTATCAGAAGGCTGTCTGAATTAATTTTTCCCTGAACAGAGATGCCCAGAAACACTCAGCTATCCCAGATCATGGCTCACGGCCAAGCCACCAGCTATTTCAGCAGAGATCGGTCGCTCTCTTCTGTGAAAGCAACACGATCCCTTACATTTAAAGGATCACATTTGTCTCCTTAATAGCTATATTGTGTTTCTGATTCATAGCCATTCTGTGATGAATTCGGGACTTCCCCTCCTCACTCACTTCTAGTTTATACGTGCTCCCAACAGATACTCTCATTACTGGTCCCATCAGCCCAGACTCATCATTTGACACTCTGGACTGTGGAATTTCTCCATACTTACACATCACAGTGGTCCTTTCAGTCCTCCAGCTCTTCTTGCACATGTGCTCCCATTCCTCCTGTAAAAAAAAACCAACCCAACTCTTTGTCACTGACTGATTCCATCTGCAAAATTAATAGAACTGGGGGTTTTTAGATCAGTTCCAAGACTGCTGCCCAAATTCTGCTTGTAATTTTCTAAAAGCCCATTCAGCTATTTCCTAACCTGATTTAATTGTTTTCTATTATTTCAACATCCACCTGAACCAGTAATTTTCTTGTTGTAGTTTATCTGGCAGATTTAACCTATTTGGACGTTGTTGGTTACACCTGTTTATTATTTTGTAAATATGTGAACCGGGCAGATTTGGGTCTAAACTACTGAATTTTCTGCAATTTCTGTAATCACTGGATCTGTTTAAAGTATTACCCTTTTAAAATATTGACATTTGATTTCACATTCTTTGTATAAACTGTATGATCCATACTAGCCTTCTTTTGAACAGTAAATTACAATTTCTGCAGGAAATATGGTTATATATCTAAGATCACTGATAACAAATATGACATGAGATTTCTGCTACAAAAAAAAAACCCCAACTTTTTAAGAACACTCTGGGTCACATGGGATAGACAAAATTGTTGTAAAATGGGAAGGAGGAATTACAGTAGCTCTCAGATTAAAAAGAATTTACCATTAAATTAAAAGGCTGATATTGAACAAAAGGTAATGACTGATCTGAGTAATTGAAATCCGAATGAATTACTGAAAATTACAGGTTCTCCAGACAACACCTACAAGGATGTCCTTGGACATAGATGACAATGAAGTGTCTGAATAAGGCAACAGCAGTAAAAAGGAGTTCTCGTTTTGGTGGTATTGCAGACAACGCCAGTAACACGCCTAATGGTTGTGGTGGGTGCCCAGCTGGAAATGCTTTGAAGACTGGCAGAACATGGTCTGTTGGGACTTTCTGCAAACAACAGCCCTAAGGTTGAGTGCGTAGAACGGCTCAGAGCCCCCAGATAATAATGGGAATGGCTGGGAGAACCACAGGGGTAGGGTACAGCTCAGCAGGGCACGGACTTCATTCCACACTCGTTTCCTGCATACCTGAACATTTCATCCTTCGGCGAAGACTAATTTGTTTTGATCTTAAAACGATGGTCTATTGGATAGTGAAATCTGCAGGCACAGAGAGTAAGTCCACACCTTACTCAGAGCTGGATTATCAAGTGCAAAGGGGATCTCAGGGGCCAACTCCCACTATACCTCAGGGGTGCTGTGGAACAGCTGTCTAATTCCCATTCCAGTTGCTACACCGAGCATTTGTTCAGCACTTCTTTCCACCTGTAGCAAAGAGCAGTGGACAACAAGGAAAGACGGATCCCAGCCACACTGGAACCAGAGAGACAAGGCACTTCCGAGGTAACTTTTTGTCATTGTTGAGTGCATGGAAAAAGTAACTTGCTTTATGATTCTTTCTAACTCTCAGTAGCATAAAGTAGTGCTGAAAATCACTCTTAAGTTTCCGTGTAGTACGGATGGAATGAAGAGCTCTGAAACTCAAAGAGGCTGATGCTAACTGGTACAGCTACTCTAAAGCAGAAGCTACCAGATGGCTTTGCATTGCAGAAGAATAAGCACCAGGTGCTACATCTTCAGGCTGTAAAACGCGGAACTCACTTAGGAGCCGCAAAGCCAGAAATGGGTCACGTAAATCCCCCCCAAGAAGCGCTGAACTCCTTCCTATTGTCACCAACGGTACTGTGAATACCATACAACAGCAGAGCAGCATTAGGACTGTGACAGGAACACAAGGAGCAGCGTTATTTGCCTCCAGTCACTTTGCAAAACCTCTTTGGAAACGCTGCGGGACGCCTCGGGCCCTTTGGGGATCTCCCCGAGGGAGGCTCAGATGAATTGGGCCCAAGAGCCACAACGGCCGTTTGCGCTCTTCTGCCGCCTACGGTGAGCTCACTTCGAACTCTCCAAAGTCTCACTCTTACAGGTGAAAAGGTGGAAGGAAATGTTGATATTTTATTCAAGTCTAAAGGTGACACCCATGGTGTAAAACGCAGGCACTTGGCTCTGCTTGGGAAGCAGTCGCACCAAGCGCGTTGAGTCCTGTAAGGGCTCTGTCTGCAGAGCACCCCACCAGATCCCCTCAGGTTCACACCAGAAAGACTAAAGACTTACTGATTTGGTGGCGACAGTGAAACCCGGGGCGGTTCCGGTGCCGCTGGGCTCTCGGGACAAGGCTGGGGATCCGGCTGGTAGATGGGAGCCCGGATCCTTCGGCTGACCCCCTCAGACCGCCGGGCCGCTGCCGCCCGCGAGGCGCAGCCTGAGGGGAGATGCGGTTCCCGCCCTTCCCGCGCGCCTCAGGCGGCGATGCCGCCGCCTCTCCCCTCGGCGCATGCGCCGCCGCGCCGCGCAGGCGCCGCTCGCCCGGGGCCCGCCGCCTTTTGTGCGGGCGGAGCGGGCGGCGCTAAGGCCCGGCCGCGGCCTCCGCGCCCGCGCCGGGGGGTCTCGCCCTCCTCCGCGCCTCCCCCTTCCCCCGCCCGCCGTCGGCCAAAGAAAGAGCAATGGCGGCGCGTTAGCCGGGGCCTCCGCGGCGCGGCCCGGCCCGGCGGCTGCGGACCTCCCCTCCCCGTCCCGACCCGACCGCAGCGGATGCGCGCCTCGCCTCAGGCCCCGGCGGGAGCTTAGCGGGGCCCCGGCGCCCGCCGCCGCTTCTCCTCCTCCTCCGCCTCCCTCTTTCCTCCTCCACCGCCTCCTGCTGCGGGCGGGCAGCCCGGGGCGTCCCTCTCCCCTCGGCCCCGCGGCCATGGCCACCGAGCTGGAGCCGCCGGCGGCTGGCGCCGTGCCGAGCGCGGCTCCGCTGGAGGCGGAGGAGGATGAGGAGGGTGGGGAAGGCAGTCCTGCTCCCCTCACGGACGCTGCCGCCGCGGCCCCGGGGAGCGGGTCGCCCCTCCGAGGGGAGCAGCCCAGCCGCGCACCCCCGAACCGAGCAGCTCGCCCCTTGGAGGCGCAGCCGGGCGCCTCCGCGGCAGCCCGAGTGGAGCGGAGGCATTGGCTGCTGGTGAGAGGCAAACACACATACACACGTACCTACGCACCCCGCTCCGCCGCCCGAGACCCCAGGCAGCCTCTTACTGAGCTCTTCCTTCTGCTGAAACATGCCTACAACAGGTTATGTCTCAAGCTGCCTGCGAAAATGTTTGGGTTCGGGTTTTTTGTTGTTGTTGTAATTTTAATTTTCTTCCTTTTCCCTATAACTTTATCCCTATTGCATCTTTGGGACTGAATGAATAAAAAATATGTCTGGGGCAGATAGTCTCTCAGCAATCAGAGAGCATGACGAAAAGAGAGAAATGATATGGGAAGGCATGAGCTTGGGCTGCTTAAATTGGACTGCTTGAGCCCTCAAGAAAGGTTTCTGCTTCACTACTGACAGTTTGCTGTTAGGTTCTGCTGTTTGTTTGAGTGAATTAGATGCCCCTCGGTTTGCTTGCTTCCTTGTTAAAGTTGGAAGCAGTACATTTATCTTCCTTGAGTTGAAATAAAGCCACAGTTATTCACTGTGCAGTATTTAGCACTTTACATGAGGAATGATAAATGTGGAAAATCTCAGGACAGCGAGGATGTAGTTCAGAAAAATATAGGGAAGGTTGTTCCCTGTTGTCAGTGCAGAACAGAGTAGATCTCTGCATAGCTATGCTGGTTTCTTCAGACACACGAATCTGACCCACTGACATGCTTTAGGAGAATGAAGGGCCTGTAGGTGTAACTATTCATCCCTCAGGCTCACCAATTCTCTGGTCTTCCTGTGCCCTTTTAAAAAAACTTCCCTTCATCTTGCTTATTGGTTTTATCAAATCATGAAAACTCTTCTGTGAGCCCTGGGACCTTTGAATATGCAGTCATATTTTCCCTTTGCACACTGTTACTCCATCTGCTTTGAGACAGGGTGGAAGGATAAGCCTTGTCCCATATAAAAAAAAAAATTAATTTCCAGTGATTTTCAGACTTTTAGTAACTTTGGATAAACACTTGTTGCTTTCAGCTCACAGAGAAGTTTTATTGTCTCATTTATTTTGTGAATGTGCGGTACAAAGTTGCAGTGCAATTTTTAAGTAATCCCAGTATTCCTGATTTTCTGTTAGCGTGTATCAGGACAGAAAGACTCATGGTAGTTAAATGCTTCATAGTAGTTCGATCAAAAATTATTCTTTGGTTTTCTGCTAAGCTTCCTAAGTAATAGCTACTTTTACGGCTAAGAAGTACATGATTTATGCAGGTATGAGTTATTATTTTGAGCTTCCTATTACAAGTTTGTTTTCTTTGTGGTTTATCTGTGTTGTTGCTAGTTGGTATATCAACTTTGGCACACTTCTGTGTGTAGCTGTTCAAGTTACTCAGTTGTTGGAAGACTGAGATTGCTTTAAGATGTGTTTCCGAGTATGGTAATACAGGGTGTGAGAGGTTGTGTAATTAACTGTTCATGCAGCGTGTGCTCTTGTTAATGTGAAAGCTGTGTACTTGATAGCCGGTGTAATGTTGGAAGTTTAATTAAAGCAATCAACATACCAGTTTCAGAATGTTGGTTGGCTTTTTTTTTTTTTTTTTTTTAATTTTTTCTTTTGCATTCTTTTTCCACCATACTGACTTGGTTAAGGAAGTAATTTGTTACTGTTACGGAAGAAGTGTAGCCTGTCAAATGCCTGATGTTTTAAAGAGTTCAAAGAACTTTAATTACAGTCATATTTCTGAACCAACAATGTGTTTTTAGAAGTTTTGCATCAATGACTTGATAATATGATGGAAAATAGTAATACCTGGTATGCTTTATGTGTTTTTATTTAACAGTAACCGTATATTTTCATTTGTCAGTTGTTTAAAAGCTACTTTCTAGCTAGGACTGGTGATGAACTGAAGAGGTAGTGTGTATATTCTGATGCAAAGAGCTGAAGAATCTGTTTAAATTAGAGAGGCCACATACACAGAGGTGTCCCTCTGTTGAATGGAGCTGTAAAGCCAGACTAGTTATGTAACTTCTGTAACACTTTTTATACCGACACTCGCTTTTGAGTGGAGGAGGTAGAAGGTACAGTTTTAAAAATCTGTCAGCTTTTGCACTGTAAGGCAAGGTTTTCCTATGGTATTTTATTGCATGTGAAATGCGTTGAAGTTGGTAATAATGTGGTTACAGTTGTCTGCTATGCTTTTACAACAGTGCTAAATTCTTCAGTGTAATTTTATAGTACTTATTTGTAATCAACTTGCTGCATCTGATGTCTTGTCTGATCACCAAATTCTAACGCTGTGCCCTACACTGGAGTACAGCGTATAAATGTGGTTTCCAACATAGGTTGTCAAAGTAAGTCCTTAATAAAGGAACTTTACCAGGGAATGGGGGGAGGAAGTAAATTTGAAGTGTACATAATATGCTGGTCTGGGCTTGATTCTGTGCATCATTCACATGAACAGTGGGTTGCAGTAGCTTGTGGTGTATGCTAGGCTGTGCTTGTAAAATCAGCCCTCTCATAGAGCTGCTGTGCTGTGGAGTATCCTGCATGTGAAGAAGAGCTGAACTGTCAGACTCACGCTGCCGTGACCCAGCATTCATGAGCACTGAGTGGAGCTCCTGAGGACTGTGCAGGAAATGTTTTGCTGTAGGAAAATCTGTCACTTGAAAGTCAACACGAAAGAGAAATCACAACACGTATCTATTTGCAATACTTGTTTAAATCCAGCCGTGATTTCAGTAACTTAGAGCATCTTAGGGGAAGCCATGAAAATAAAGCATCAAAGTTAAAGGTGGAGCATGTCTTTGCCTGAAAGTTTTCTGACTGAAAGCAAATGTCTGACTGTTTAAAAGTAATTCATGTGTCTGATTTGTGCCTTTCCACTTCCAGCTGATCTAGAGATTTTGAAATATGAAGGTGTGGGTTTTTTCTGGGTTGTAGTTTTATTTGGTTTTCATTTTTGAGTTTGTTTGTTTGCTTGTTTGTTTTTTTACTATATGCTGAATAATAGTGTATTTAGAGAAAGACAGGAAGTGTTCTGGTAAAGCATCCAACTTTAAAAATGCTGAAATCTAAATAAAGCATAAGAAGTTAGTGAGCTTTGTTCTCCTGTGCAGATGATGAACGAGGTGAGATTCTGGCAACGCAGAGACATTGTAGTGAAAGTAACTGAAATGAAGCAGAAGCAAACCCTTAATTTTGAAGGTCAGGAATCACTTGAAATTGTGCTTTGATGAATGGGCTTCACACTGGCTTAATGCAGAAGCATTGTCTGAAGAAAACTAGCAAACATTAACACAGTTGCTTGTAGCTTTAAACGAGTAACAATAATAATATAATTAAGCTCAGTAGTCACTCATGCAATTGAGCTATTAGTCCATGTTAGATGTTCCCAAGATACTCTTTCTGAATGTTTTGCTTTCCTTTAAGTAGGTCTAAAATGTAACAATATATTGACAGGAGAACAGTGGGATATCCTTCTGACGGAGTCTGTAGCAAAGCTTGTGTTAATTAATGCCTTCATTTACTGTTTCTCTATTGCTGTCGCTGAGAGTTGTGTGAAGAAAGTGCCTGTAGACCAGGAGGCAAATGGAGATTCACAGGCACCTTGAGTGGTTGTCTCAGGAGTGTAAAAAAAAAAAAAGAATAACCTTACTGAAATCAATAATATAATCAATACAAATTTGTGAAATCTGAATTGGGACATTAGGGATTAATTCATTCCTGATCTCAGTGATGACAATGAAGATGGATATGGAATGCCATGTAAACTTTGTACTTACCTTGTTTTAGTGCTGTTAGAGTAGTGTCCTCTACACTGTGTCTGACTGCTCCTCACCTCTGTTTGTGGTATCTGTAACTGCATCATCAAGAGGCTCTCTGGTCACCTGCCATTACTGCCTCCTTTATTTTCCCACTGTGAGTGTGCAGTGCGTGCTAATAAACTGATGTGTCTGCATTTAGCTAGGAGGAAGTACAGCTTTGCTGAGACCTGGCTTTACTATAACTTCTGTACATATTTTGGTTTGTATGTGACTGATGCCATTAAAGGGAATACAACTTATGTATGCACATCTAAACATAAAGGCGCTGTTTGTAAGATCAGGGCCTTGGAGTAGAAATAGCATGTTTTTAATGATTATAAATAATTCATTCTTGACTGAGAATTTTAAATCTCAGCATCTTGAGCTTCCTGATGTGACTTTATGGTAGAGTATCTTGGAAAAGGGGACTTCAAAATAGGAAAGGCAGTACTTTAATAATTAGTGTAATGATGAATTTCAGTGTATTGTACTCTAATAATCTTTTTTTCTTTCCATCATTACTCTGATTTTTAATCAAAAAGCATACCTAAAGCTATAATATTTTTTACACTTTTAAGTACTAATGTGTTAAACTGTTCTAATGCTGTATTAGTGCTTATTTCATCATATGCTATTGTGAAACACTCCTGAGATTAGGTGGTGTTCAGACACCAGAGAGGTCAAGCACTATGTTAAAAGCTCAGGCCATTCTTTTTATATTACTGCAATAAAGAATATATTCATTTCATTTATATTACCACTTGGCTCTCATAAAAGGTCAGTTTCAGCTGAATGTACAATTACTTGCAAATGGCAAATCCTATAACAAGTGATCAACAATAAAAGCTTTTCTGGATAATTTGTCTTTAAAATTACCACCTGCCATTTCTTTTGAATGACTTGAGCATCTTGCAGTATCACTCAGATCTCTGTCTTATTCCCCACGATACATGTAAGAAAACTATGCATACTAATCTTCCTTTCTGCTTAGTAAAGTAAAAATGCATAATTACATTAAAGTTTCTAGTTGAAATAACAAGCTTGGTGCTTAAAACTCCATTATGGTATCAAAGTATCAGCAGTCCCATTACTAGCAGAATGAAATTACATTTTCAGTGAACTATGACTATACACTCCCCTTCGTACCTGGTTAATGGGTGCTATCTCCCTGGGAAGGGAACCTTCATTCTGTGGTTTTAACCATTCATACTACCAGGCATAATTATTTTAGTAGCTTAAATATCTGTAAAAGAATTAACACTTGTCCACAAAATCCTAAGAACAGCATATAAAGGTTGGTGTTTAAAGGCAGAATAGTTATTATGCTAAATAGAAAGAATATATTACAAGATGCAAAAGGAATTTAAAATGTGTTGCAGATGGTAGGAAAACATATGCCTGGTAAATTTCTTAACACTTTATTTCTCTGTATGTAAAACCAGCCTAAAATCTACTGAAACTAAGATTTGCTTTCTTCACTACTTACTGCTCCAGAGCATCCAAAAATTAACTTCCTTATTAAGAATATATTTTAGCTCTCTTAATAGGAGGTTATCACAAAGCCCACCAGCTCTCTCTGACGAGCTTCTTTTGGCTAACGTGACTTTTTCCTTCCAGCAAAGTGAAACAATGGCACTTTATGCGGTTGAGCGACTGCAAAACACTGAAGACACACGGCATTTGAAGGCAGGTGCCACGAAAGAGGCGCCTGTGCTTCCTCTGACTCCAAGGACGACAGCAATTCAGGCCCCACTGCTATGCCCAGCGGAGCGAGTCTCCGGCAGGCAGTCAGGGGTTATTAATAACGCTGGGCGGGTTCATGTTCCACCAGCCCGCTGTGGAAACCCGGGTGCCCAGGAGGAGGCTCTACAGTGCAGCACCAGCTCTGACATGGAGACCTGCCGGCCTTGAATTTCAGTGTTGGGGAAAGGAGCCAATTTCGGTCCGTCCAAAAGAAGCGAGAGCTGATGCTCCTAAAGCAAACAACAAATTGCTCTGCAGCCTGCGAGGTCTGTCACCTTGCACTTCTAATGGCCTTTTAACCGTGTCTCCAGCTGAGCAGCAGATGTAAAGGGTACCAAGCATCCTGAGCTGTTTTCGTTTTTTTTTTCCTCCTGAAAGAAACATTCCTACAGATGCTCGACTGACAATGGAGCCTCGGACCTGCTCATTGACCTGTTGGGTTTGAAATAGCCAGGTAAATCTCCCAAAATAAGTGGAAGTCTCAACTGCTTTTAACTGGTGCCTTGTAGTGTTGTTACATGAAATTAGGTACGCTCACAGAATAACACAGTTGTATCTGTGTGTATTCATGTGTGTGTACGCAGGGGGAGAATCATGGCTTTTTCCTGCCGTGACCTCAAAGTCACATTTAAACATTGAAAGAGCTAGAGAAGCTGCACATTTCTAGGGTAGGTATTTGCAAAGAAGGTTAAAACTTTGTTTTATTGGCTCCACCTGAACAACGCCTGTACAAACACACATGGATGTAAACCTGTGCACAATAAGAAACTATACACGGCTCAGTTCATATATGTCAGGAAGATCAAAGGCCAAGTCAGCCAAGCTAATCCTACTGTTTGGGGAGTCCATTTAGTTCGATGCTTGACTAAGAAGTAGGTAATATAACCTTCCCTCTAAGCCAGATGATAGACCTTTCTGTTTCCAGAAACAGATTTTTTTTGTCAGTCTCCATAGTTATAGCTCTTGCCATGTCTATGATGGTAGGTGCATATTTCTTTGGTATTTTTTGACCACATCCCTCTGATTTGCGCATTGAATTTCTAACATATTAGAGACTATGGGGACAGCCATCTGGCTTTTGTCTGAGTTAGTCTTGGAGGGAAGTCAATGCATGGGATGGGGCTTTTATACATCTAGTTGTCACACTGTGGTATGGTATAGTGTGAGGATATATGTGGATACTGCTATGGTTGTGAGAACTATGGAGGTCTGTAGAAGTAATCCAGATCTGGCAAAATACAGTCTGTGAATGCCTTGCTACAATTCTCATGTCCGTAGTTGGATTTTGAGTTAAGATATTCCTTATGACCTTGGAGTTTTTCTTCAAGAGCCTATAAGCAGTAATTAATACAAGGAAACTAAAGGAAACTAAAGAAACTAAAATGGCTTTCAGAAGCGGAATTATTTTTTAAGCAGTGCAGCATTAGGGAAAGGCTCTTTATGCGCAGCTATCCTACCAAAAGTCTATTGGTACTGACTGATGGTGATGGCCAGGGAGGCTCCCATCAGGTCCTGTGTACAATTCCTACAGGACCTTCTCAGTTCAGGATTCACTTTCCCATCTTCAGGAAAGTTTCTCTTTGAACTGCTGTTGTATAAATTACTTTTCTTTATTTCTGATTATATTAATCAAGTAGTAGAGGTAACATTTTGGATAAAGTGTTGCTATTTATGCTTGTAGCATTTGAATTTGACCTCATTAATGTTTATAAATATGTAAAGTACGATTGTCAGGAGGATGGAACCAGGCTTTTCTCTGTTATGTCCAATGATAGGACAAGGGGCAGTGGGTGCAAGTTGGAGCATAAGAGGTTCTGCAGAAACATAAGGAAAAACTTTTTCACTGTGAGGGTGATGGAGCACTGGAACAGGCTG
>WUAM01000170.1:887311-903608 GCA_024336885.1 Actenoides hombroni | reverse complement strand
GCCTCACAGGCCGCCTCCGGGCTGGGAGCGGAGGGGGCGGCCCCACCTGCCCCCGGTGTGCGAGGCCCGGGCGGTGTCACCGCCGGCTCTGCCCGGTCCCGCCCCTGCCCGCAGCCCAGCGCCGGCGGCTGCCCTGGGGCACGGGCCGCGTTCGGGAGGGGGCCGGCGGCTCCCGGCCGAGCTGCCCTCTCGGGGCAGGCGCTTCGGCCGCTTGTTTTTGGGGTGTTGGGGGGGGGGGATCGTTGGCCCTTTAACGCTAACGCTGGGATGCAGAGAGGTTAACGCGATGCTTTGTTACAGTTTCAGTTTCCTAATCATCCAGATCTTATTAACATGATTAATGCAGGTGAACCCCTGGGCTAGGAGGCAACTGGGGGGGTGTGTGTCTCTAAGAAAAAGTGTAGGGCTTAATTTAAACATCTTTGTCCTCCTCAGACGTTCCACCCGAATACTTCTACATTTCTTCTTCCCTGGCATCTTAAAAAGTCTAAAGACCTTCACAGCTGGCTTCAGTTGGTTATGTGCTGTTTAGCTTTACTCCTTCAGCTCTGAGACTTTGGATGTGTATTTTGAGTTTAGTTGTCTTTCAGTGGTGTGAGGCTTCACTTCTGCAGTTAGGTTTTGTTTGTTGTGGGGATTTTGGGGGAGAGGTTTGGGTGGGTGTTTTTGTTTTGTTGCTCCATTTCTATGTGAATACTGAAAATGCAACACTGGGGTCATAGTGCCTTGGTGCTACTAGATATTTCTGTAGCTGTGACTCATTTTGTGCTTAAACTTGCTGGGTTTTTTTCTTTCACATGAATAATTTTCCCTTTTCTTTTTATTATTACTGTCTTTGCAGATGACACCACTGGTAAACAAGAAGATGGACCAATTTCGGGGTGAGTCCAGAGCCTGCTTACTTGTTATAACAATATACACTGCAGAGAAGATCAAGCCCCACTGAGTATAGCTTCGTGAATGCTTCAGACTGATGCTGTTCCTAGAAACCTCAGCCTCTCCTTTTCCCATCCCATGGGGTCATCCCCAGCTTGGGCTGGCTCAGCATTTAGGGGTTGGAAAGGTGAACTAGAACAGCCAACTGATTTGACTTTAAAGTAATTTCTAACCTTCCCCCCCCTACTTCTTGATTAGTTTTAAATCAGATCTGTTGCCCAGTTTAATTTCCCTGGAGGAAAGTGGCGCCTTGAGGATTGGCCTTTGTGCTGGCCTGGCGTCAATAAAACAGTGGCCTCTGCTTAAGCCTGGAAAAGCTAAAAACCTTGAGCCTGACTTAAAATCTTGACATGATCAAATCAACAGATTACGTGAAGTGTATGGTTTGGGGTGAGACTTCCAGTTAAAAGTGTTGGGCGCGACTCAGTGATCAGTTTTGCTTTCAGTGTATGGAAAACGTCTGTCCTTGATTGTAACTCCCCTGTGTTTGTAGCAGTTTTGCACCAGTCTGGTTTTCTCCCAGGAGAAATATTATCTGTTTGCCCTTTTAAAACGTAACATAGTTTGCATAGTTTTCACTTAATCTTCACTGGGCTGTGTGCTCAGTACCTTCAAAAGTTCACTTTATTATTTATCGTGCTTTAAGGTCACTGTGAAGTCAGTATCTGGAATTTCTGGGATTGTTATGGGTGCTGTCTTCCTTCTGTAGGAAATGTCCCGTGCTTGGGGAATATGAAAACATCCTCAAAACCAAGTTGTAAGCAGACTTGTTGTTACCTAAAACTATCAAATGAACTTTGTGAGCAGGAACAACTTTCAGTTCCAACAGAAATTTACTGCTAACCTGCCTCTGTTACTTTGCACTTTCATCTGAATGTAGATTTACTTTACAGTCAGGATTACAAATCTGGATTTCCAGCAGCTGCTTCTGATAACTGCAAGATTTGTGGAGGAAAACAGTGGTGGTCGTACTAGCTCTTTTCTTTTCTTTTTTTTTTCCTTTATTTTCCCCTTGTCCTCTTTTTGTTTGGTTTTTTTTCTTTGTCACACAGTGAGAATCTTCCTAAATGAAGAGCTGTGGGGTGTTTTAAGACAAAATTACTTCATGTTGTCAACGTCTGCGGCTCCAGATTTACATTGCTGGCTTGTCTGGAGTATTTCTCTCTACCCATGAAGCAGAAATCCGTGGAGTGCAGGATGCAGAGCCCGTGCACATTCCATAGCCTGAAGGATGTGTTGCATCCCCGCGGGCTGCGCAGGGTGCTGTTAGAGCAGCGGTGTGCGGGGTTACGGGGAAATTAAAATAGCTGTGACGGGGTTTTCTGGCCTGCAGGTGATGGCTGTGGACCTGTCAGATTGTCCAGTCCTGAGAAGCAAACAGGTTAGGGCAAGATTTTTACTTGGCAATTGTTGATTTGAACTTCAGTTGGTAAATTTTTCGTGCACACCCCCACAGATAGTTCACCTGACTTGACGCTGGAGGTAACGCTTGTCTCTCTGTCTTAACTCACTCGTCCTGCATTCTGAAGGCAGTCTGGGGGTTGAGGGCAGTGGCACGAGGTGCTTGGGTTTGGCAAACGGAACGCAGAAGGTTTTGGAGTCCTCTCTGAGATTTTCTCCAGTGGTACCTCTTTTGGTCCTTGTGTGACAGCCCGTGTCTGCAACTTTGAAATACTTCGAGGCTGGTTCTTCCCTTCGACATCTTCACTGCTTATTGTAAGTTAGTGTCTTCAGCTGTCACCACAGGAACTTGGTGAAAATGGGACCTTGGTTTGCTGAACCTTCATCCCTCCTTTTTGATTTTGCCTTGACTGTTGAGTTTCTTTGTATGTGGGGCTTTTCTAATAAGGGAACTGTTCAGATCGTTCTCTTTCGATGCTCAGTCACTGCTTTCTGAGTCACGTTAGCATGGTCTTTCGGCTTCCTTGTCCTGGTGGCTTCTTTCCTGCCACCTCTGAAATGGCTTTAATCTGACCCGTGTTTGGATTCTGTTAGGTGTTACCTGTGTTTCTTTTTGAAGATGGTCTTGTGTGCGTTTATCATCCCTTGTGGGGCTGTAAATTAATAGCAATGTCTCCACAAAGTACTGGTGAAGAATTGGGTTGCCTGGGCTGTTCTGTCTCTTTAGAAAAGCCAAAATGATTTTGAAGTCCTGCTGGATTTTACCTGTGACGTGAGAGAAAACTGATCTTTGTCTTTTAGCTCTGTAACACCGAGCGTGCTCGTGTCTAGCGCGTGCATACTGGTTTGAATCTCTTGCTTGGCTAATGCAGTAAGCGATGTTAGCATTTGCATGAGCTCTTTAATTGGAGGTAAATCTGAACCTGACCATTGTTGCATTAGGACTAATTTATAATGAATGAGAAAATTGGGTGGATAATTGTCTGTCTTCTTTGAATTTTAACTGCTCAGTAATGTGAGCTATTTGTAGAAACATTAAAATCACTTTTCCCTTAATTCTGTGGGACAGGTGCCCTTGCTGCTTACTAAATATTCGTATAATTTTCATCATGCTTAAGGACAAGGTGGAGTGTTGCTTATTATGGTCTTATTCCTATCACTTGTGACTGTGCTGAACCAAAGCTGAAAGCTCTTATAGCTGCCACTGAAATATTAGCTGTTGAATGGTGTTTGGCTGGATGTTTGGAACCACTACACAGATTCTTTCCAAAAAAAAAAGACAAAACCAAGCAAGGATGATTAACTTTTTTGTTGTCTAATTGAGCTAACTGCCAGCAGAACAAACTCACTACCTGAATAAAGCCATTAGATGAAAGTTACCTCAACGAATGCTTTAGAAATGTTTGTAGGTGAACCACTAGAATGGGCTTGTCCACTTTCTTTTCTCTGTTGCCTTTACAGACACGCAGAATCTTCCCATCCTTTGCAAGATGCTCCTCAGGAGAACCGGCCTGTCAGCAATGAAGACCGAGAGATGTCTCAACATGTATGTGCTCCCCTGCAAATGGTAGACACGGTTATTTCTGTGCTTCTTGGTGCTCATGGGTAAAAAGATCTAAGTGTAAAGATGCTGGCACTGCACGAGACGTTACGTTTGCCACGTCGGAATGTGCTGGTAGTTCCCAGTGCTAACTACAGCAACGGGCTTCTGCTCTCAGCCTATCTGTGCAGTGGGGAGGGAACCCTGCTCTCAGTATTGCTTCTGCTCTCTGAAGAGGTGGACGAGGGCCTCCGACGCTGCACTCTGGCAGGAAAAGCAGAATGTGATGTTACTTCCAGCTTAATATTTAGCGTGACTTCTTGAGGCCCAATAAAATACGGGATACACTGGGACAGAAAGCCCAAAGTGCTGAGAATCAGTTTTGATACAGGCTCAGATCCCTTACTGTGTAATCTAGTGGCTCAGTGCTCAGAGGGGAAGAGAAGGTTCATTTCTCCACCCACTCGTCATTTCATCTTTTTGAGTGGTTTCTTTTCTGCCCTTGTGGCATGTCAGGAGAGCTCACAGAGAACCGAGAACCCCCTGTGCCCTGGAAGAGGAGGGAGACTGGAACACCTTCCTCGTGCCTTTTTGTAGCAGTGGGATGTTAATTCAGCTCGTGCATCCTGCAGAGCTGCACTGCTGGGTATCTGGAAGACTTCCTTTGTGCCCCAGCAGTGGTGCTGCCCTGGAGACAAATCAGCAGCTGTAATAGTTCTTCCCTGAAGGGACTTGGGGGGGACTGGTTGGGCTCCATAAGCCAAGCTGAGCTCCTCAGCTGCTTCCTACTGCAGAAGTTGTGGTGAGAGATCATTTACTCTTTCAAAGTTCTTAGATGAAGCCTGATGAGTGTATTTCAGTGCTTTTTATTTGTGATTGTGTACTTTCACCATGGGCCCATGAAGGAGATGTGTTAGCAAAGCCCTTGCTCTTCCAAAAAGACTAGGGGAGAGGTGTGTGGGACATGGCCAAGTTCTCAGAACCAAGCTAAACCTTCCCCACCTTCAGAAATCTCACCCTGATTCTCATGTTAGGGCCTCTCCTTCAAAGGATGTAGCAGTTTCCTTGGGGGCATCTATCCATTGATGGTGAAGGGTGGTTACTTCCATGGGATTTACCTCCAGGAACGATGTTGTGCAGCCTCGGAGTGCAGTAGAAACTTGGATCTTTGTCAGAATCATTCTTTCTGATACTCCCTTTATCGTACAAGCTTTTGTAAGATTCAGTTTACTGTCCCAGGGGCTATATCAGGTTTATGTATTGATGAGCTCCTCTGTGCTTTAATTACTGCTAGGCCCTGCCAAGTGGTGAAGATGATGAAGACGACAGCGACAGCGACAGTGACGATGATGATGTGAAGGTTACTATTGGCAACATTAAAACGGGAGCGCCATCGTATATGTATGTATGGCTGATGATGTCATCTGAGGTAGCTCCAGCCTGTTGGTTGGGGTTGGAAGTGGGGATGAGAGCTGACTGTCTGCTGGGAGAGCTGGGAGCAACGGCCGGAACACCGGCATGGGATTAGAAACTGGTGGGCAGCTCTGTTCTGCAATTGCTTGCTGGAGAATCCGTCTGTAAAACAGGAATGCTAGTTCATGGGTCTGCTGTTGGGAAATTAATTGAGTAATTGCTGAGCTTCGTCAGGCAAAATCGAAGGTCAGAACTTACATTTAATTCATCTTCTGTGAAAAGTTCAAGAACTCAAATCTGTATTGATAAGAATTTGCATAAGCTGTGAATTTAGAAATTCTCAGCTGTCTCTTTTTTTTTTTTTTCCCCATGATTGGTGAGGCTGGATTTATGAACCAGGAAATTACATCACTGACATCATTCTACCTAATTTCCTTTGAATAGAAATAATAAAGACAGCATTTTTGCTTGCTACTAGCAGCCTTCCCTGTCAGGAAGTGACTTATGTGTGTTTTGCACCATATTCTATTTTTTCCACTTGGTGGATAATTCCCTTCTCGTGCTGTAGGGGTGCTTTCGGTCTGATGGATTACTCTGAACAGTTAGCAGCTCACTAGATTTTGCAGACAATCCCTTTCAGCTGCTTCTACCTTTCTCTCCTTATTCTGTGATCTGTAATTTCCCTGTCGTTCAGTTCCACTGAAATGCTAAGGATGTTCCTGGGCAGAATGGTAACTACCACTCCTTGAAATAACCTTTCCCTTGGTGTTCCAGACATGCCTCTTGGGTGCTGTTGGTCGGTTAGTGCTTTTCTCTAGGGTTGGAGAAACTTCTCTGGCAATTCTAAGGTGCTGAGACTTAGTACTAGAAGTCGTAGAGAGACGTAAATACACCCAAGTGAACAAAGCACTTTCTGAAGGTTGTCAGGGCTTGAATATGTTTTGCATTAAAGTCTTCGACTGAGTACATTGTTCAGAATCCCACTGAAGTGAATTCTTCTCCATACAGGGGAACTCCTATGAATCTGAACTTAAAAACGGGTAGAGGCTACGGAGCATCTGCTTCAGGTATTGCTGTTATTTCTGTCCTTCACCTCTTGTAGTATTTCCCTTGTCTGGCACTGACAGCTGGAGCAGCTGCAAACCTTGGTCTCTGTTTAGAAGGATACAAAATTAGTTCATCCTAATTAAACTAGGAGTAGTAAGTGCATTTCCTAAAGATAAACGCTTCTAGAACAGTCTGAGGGGCCAGGGTGTAGTGGCATCGCTGAACAAGCTGATTGTAATTGTATGTAAACTGGAAAACAATACATTGATTATTACTTTTGTAGTAAAAACACTGTTTTTTTTCTGAACTGTATTGTTGCACTGGGGCCAAACGTGCTAAATTGCCTGGAGAAGAACTCTGTGAGAAGCGTCCTGACGTATTCACAATGTAAAATACTCAAGGCCAGTTTGTTTCTTTTTGTATCAGCTGTACATATTTCTGCAGGTGGCATTTTCCCCATCATTCAGTTCGGTTTCTGTTGGACACTAAGGCTTGGATTCTGTCCTTCCTCATGTGGGAGACTGTCTCTTCATAGGCTTCGTATACTACCATTAACTTCTTCATGCAGATGACTTACTGAGAGAAGAATAAATTCCTTTTGAAGTTTCTGTACCCAGCTGATTTTTGCTGGCTCCAGTTAGAACACAGTCCACTTCAAACTGACCCTGGAAAAGTCTCTTGTTAGGAGAAAACGTGTGTATCTTGGGAGCAGAAAAATAGCTATTTTGCCTGGGAAGAAAAAGAATTTATTTAATTTAGGGTAAATTTCCTGCGTGCCCTAATAATTGACTCTGTTTGTCCATAGGACCAATCTGGGCAGAATTTACTCCTCTGCTGTTCAACTGCAAGTGCTGTTTATAGAGTGACTAAAGTAATTTTTATTACAGAGTTGATTGTGGTTACCTTACGTGCTGTAAAGCCAGCAATGAACTCACAGTAGCGCTTTTATTTTTGACTGGAGTAATTTGCTCAGCAAATTAGTGGATTAAAGGCATTGCATTAAAAGTAGTAACGTTTTCTTCTCTCTCTCCAAAGCCAAGTTGCAGCCCAAAGGTATTGACTTAGATGCCGCAGGGAATATAAATGGATTGCCTGTTATAGAAGTGGATTTAGATTCATTTGAAGACAAACCATGGAGGAAACCAGGTGGGGCCTCACAGTTTCTTGTGGTAAATATTTTCTGCAGTTTTAGTTGTCTCTCTTAAATTTCACGTGTAATTCCTGTCTATTTATTGCTGCCAGGGAACAGGGGAGTTGGAATAGGTGTATTGCTCAGCCTCTGATGCCTGTCCAGATAAGCAGTGACATTTACTGATTGATCTGCCATGCTTCTACCTAAAATTGGGTTGCATTTACTTTCTTAATTTAACTCCCCTAAAGGGAATGGCCAGGGTTTTTTTAATATATTCTATTTTATTAATTCCCTATTCCATAAAATATTGTACTGACATACAAGGGTGAAGAGCACAAGTGTGGTGAGGAGTGGCTGAGGGACCTGGGCTTGTTCAGCCTGGAGAGAAGGAGGCTGAGAGGAGAGAGACCTGGCTCTCGACAGCTCCCTGAAAGGTGGTTGGAGTCGGGGGGGGGGGTGTTAGTCTTTTCTCCCCAGGATCAAGTGATAGAACAAGAGAAAATGGCTTCAAGTTGCCCCAGGGGAGGTTTAGGTTGGAGCTGAGGAACAATTTCTTCCCCTCCAGTGTTGTCCAGGGCTGTCCCAGGCTGCCCAGGGCAGTGGTGGAGTCCCCGTGATCCCTGGAGGGGTTTCCAAGCCGTGGTGCTGAGGGCCATGGGTCAGTGGTGCCCTGGCAGTGCTGGGGGAGCAGTTGGACTGGATGAGCTTAAAGGTCTTTTCCAACCCAAACAATTGTATGATATCAGTGTGATGATATTTGTTGGCCATGAAGTCAATTGAGTAGGATCAGGATTTGGATGTTGATGATGTGTGGTCTGCTCTCCATGTACAGCAGCTTATTCTGTCTTACCCTGGCCAAGCTCAGAGTCATCCCTGTGCACCCTTCTCATCTGGGTCCTGGTCCTAGTGGTAGTTGGTACAGGCACACTAGAAATCACAGCCTGTCTTCTACAGGGGATTTCCCATTGATTGTGAAGTGAGAACAAGGGGGACAGGAAGAAAATAAGTTAGGAAGAAAATAAGTTAGAAAGAAAACAAGTTAAGTTCAAAGATAAAATGTGAAAATGATTGTGGTCATGCTGTCATCCCTGGACCAGACTGAAGCCAGCTGGCCTTAAACCAGTGTTGAAGTACAAATGGAGGGAGGATGTCTGCAGAGGTGTGGGGCCTGTATGTTTATTTTAGATGGCAGGCAGCTTGTTACTCACCAGCCTTTGCAGTTAACTGTTCAGCAAGCTGGTATCTCTTTAAGTGAGGGAGAGGAGGAAGCAATACAATGTTGAAGAACTGATGGGAGGGCTGAAACCTAGGCTGACAGAATAGATGTGTCACCATCCCATTGCTGAGTCTGTGGTGGTGCAATCTGCATCTTTGGGTGGTACAACAGGAAGAGCAGCCCGCCTAGAAGATGCACCTCACTGTATAGACCCAAGCTCAGCATGGGCAGAGTGCTTTGTTCAGCCCTGCGTATCAGCTCCTTCCTTTCGCGTCGGTCGCTCTAGAAATACCTCTGTGGCAGGTCGATGTTGGAGGGACACTTCAGCAGGGTTTGGATGTGCTTTGTGGTGCTTCCTGCTGTGAGGTGTGCTGTGTGGAGGGAGGTGTAGATGCAGAGGGACAAACGTAGCTGCACTTGCTTGGCGAGCAGTTTGTGGCCACCTCTCTTGTTCAGAAGTGCTCGTGCTGAGCTGGCACGTTTCACAGAAGGCCATCGAGTGAGATAACAATCTTGGAAGGCTATAGATGGGATCAGGACAGAACAGTAGTTACTTGTGTACTCTGAGGTGTCTCAATAAATGTTCCACTTTAGCCGTGTTTCACGAAAGGGCCGAGTCCCAGAATCTCCTCTCAGAATAGCAAAGGTCAGGAGCTTAACTCTGCCAAGAAGAAGGTTCTGTGGCCCCATCCCATTGGGTGGTGGCAGCTGGAACCATCGTTCCCAGCACTCGGCTCATTTGGATGATGGGAAGAAACCAGTCTGAAAAGCCCAACTGGTGAATCAGTGGTTGCGAGTATCTCTCTTAGCAGGCTGTGTACGTGCTGTATGCTGTGTCCCCATGGCTGTTCAGGCTGCTGTCCCCCTCCCACGGGCAGATGCAGCCATCTCTGCTGTGGCACGCAGCGGCTTTCCGACGGCACGGCACGGAGACTAAGCTCTGCTCTCCAGGGGATTGTCCTTTTCTTAACTCTTCATTAAAGCAGTTAAAGGACAATTGGAGACTGCCAGTTTGCTAGAATCCCCAGGTTACCTTCTGCTCCCTTTATCAGGTGCTGATCTTTCTGATTACTTTAATTACGGATTCAATGAAGAAACATGGAAAGCGTATTGTGAAAAGCAGCGACGGCTGCAGCTTGGACTGGATCCTGCTCCTCCCATCAGCACTGAAAATAAGATCACGGTAGGTGACGTGTTACTCCTGCCTATGGCCACAACAAACCCGGGTCTTGTTTGTCTGATGGCAGAGATGAGTGTGTCAGAGCAGAAGATACCTTCATACCTAACCCTCCCGTGTTCCTTCCAGTGCTGAGTCATACAAAAATGTCTCTTTAAAGATTAAATCTCTCTGCTAAAAATCTTTCCCCTGTGGAACAAACAGTTGCAGCTGCCTGGCAGATTTCAACCACTGCAGCAGCAAGACTTGTGTGAATTTCCAGGTGACTTTGAGGCTGCCCAGCTACAGGAGCATCTGGTTGGAAGATGATGTGGGTGGGAGAGGTGTGGAGAGGGGAGCTGGGCACTCCCAGGTGTTTTCCTTGTTGCTGTTGACTGTCATGGTTGTGTGGCTTCCTTTTGTGTCCCGAGACTGCTTTGGCCATCCCCCTTTGCAGAATCCATCGGGCTGTTAGTTAGAACTTGAGCCAAAGAGCCAATACAGCAGGTATTACTACTGCCAGTTTTGACCTAAGGACTACGTGAAAAAGAGTTCATTAAACTTCTGGATTTCTAATGGGAGCCAGTGGACAGCAGGCTGAAATAGCCAACTGGCTTACAGAATGGTCTGCTGCCTTGACCGAAGAACAGGGTGTTTGCAAGAGCCTTGTGATTGTTCCTCCCAGGAGCCCTTTTCCTTTGCTGAGGGTTAATCTTTGATGCTACGTTCAGTTGAAAGCGAGGGAGTTAAGCCTGTGTGTTTTGCGTTGCCTTCCGTAGGTTCAGCAAGGAAGAACAGGGAATGCTGAAAAAGAAGTGGAAAACAACATCATCAAAACAGAATTCAAAACAGATTTCTTGGCTCTGGTGGGAGGCCGGATGAAGGCTGGGCCTCCTCCTAACAGGTAAGAGATGGTGCAGACATAAAGCCTGGGTGCACTTGGTGTTCTCCTCAAGTCTGAAACAGAAGAAGCTTTTAAACTTTACAGGAAGCTGCTGTGGTCACTCATTAACTGCCATCTCCAGCAGTGCTCTCCTGAGGGTTGCACAACCCTTACCTGCCCATTTCCCTCTCCTTGGTGTCATCTTCAGTAGAGTGCTGCACACGGAGGGAAACCGATGTCCCAGCTGAAGGGACACTTCACTGGGAGCAGAGAAAACAAGGCAAACAGCTCAGCTTTGAGGCTGCTTCTGCTAACTTGGCTGCTTCTTACTCCCACGATGTTAATCTTTGCTTCCTGAAGTGGATTACGTGTTTGGCAGGTGATAAGAGGAGCTATTGGTTTCTGAACCCATGTGCTGCCCTGCTTGATCCACGCTAATTGGTGATTTTCTCCAACGAGAGAGAGGATCCAGGAGGCTGGACAAAGCAAAACAGTGGAGTCGTTCTGATTGGCAGCCTCTGGTGGGGAAACCACTTTGACTTTGAGGTGGTTGGTTATTTTTGATCAAAAGCTTCAGAAAAGCAAAGCTCTGTGAAAGCAGAAAGGCCAGAGCTTTGGGACGCAAACTGTTTGCAATAGGGCAGACTGCTCCTTCTGATGTCATTGAGCCTAGAAAGATGCTTCTGCTTTGTACCAGGAAGCTGGGTGGGACGATCGATGTCATCGGTGGCCAGGCTGGCACAATCAGGAGAGTAGAAGGCCGACGTCGCGATAAGCACGCCTCCGAGGAAAACCCCATTCAGGTAAATCTTTGGGGCCACCTTGACAAATTCCTGATTTTATTGTGTTTCTAGTGAGCCCTGAGCCAACGTCGGCGAGTTCCTGACCTCCCACGTCACTGTTTCTGTCTGCAAAGCAGCAGGTTGTGTATGAACCCTGGGGAGATGTTCCCTTCTGCAGGCTGAATTAACTTTGGTGGTAAAAGCTTTATCTTGCTAGAAGCCAGGAATTGTCCTTTAAAGTCTGTCCCTGCTGTTAGAGTGGTATGGCCCAAGTTCCTTTCCTCATCAGCTTTCCCAAAGAATTCCTCAGGCTGTGTAGATGGGAGGCTCTTAGGTGGACTGTTCTCTTCCCATCCACTGTTAGGTTGGACTCTCCAGTTCTCGCTGTCAGACCTGTGTTACTGGATCTTCTCCCTTGTAAAAAATAAAAGCCTGGGGTTTAAAACTGGACTCGGTTCTGCTCTCGCTTGTCCAGTGTGTTCCTATAATGTCCTGGTTGCCTTCTGGGCAGGAAGGTGCTATGTGTAGGGTTTGAGAAGTCTTCTCTTAACCATCTTCCTCCTACCAACTGTTCCTGACTCGCCAAAACAAAAAACCCAAATATGGAACCTTTCCCCTGTCTGGACACAGTTCCTGGGTTTGTTCTTACCTTTCTGGGGTTGGGTTGGTTGGTTTTCAGTGGTCAGTTCTCCAAAGTTTGCCACCAACGGCCCAAAAAAAAGAGCTTGCTGAAGAGAAGGAATTTGCTGGGAATCGGTCGTTTAAAATTCTCTCTTCTGGTTCCTCCGCCTCCTAAGGTCCTCGGGGACCACGGCAGCAAGCCCCAGCCCCCCCAGCAGCCCCAGCAACCCTCGCAGCCCCAGCAGCCTCCGCAGCAGCAGCCCTTCGCACCGCCAGCCGGCCCCCCGCCTCCCCCGCTCGCCGGGCCCCCTCCCCCGCACTTCCTCCACCCGCCTCCCCCGGTCACGTCTGTTCCACCTCCCCTGCATCCTCCAGGTAGGTGTCCACGACGCGGGGCGGGCCGAGCCCACGAGTCGGGACGCGCCGGGCTTGGAGCAAACCCGAGGTTTCCTCGGGAAATGCTGTGGGGCGGCCAAGACGTCAGGTGGTGGGTCCGTGGGCCTGGCTGATCTTTGCTCAGGGTTTGCATCAACCTCTTTAACGTTTGCGCTTGAACATCCATGTCCAAAATAGCAGCTGTTCCTTGAGGGGGGGAAAAAAACCTCCAGGCTTCGTTTCCACAAGAGCACCTTTTGGTGCTCCCAATTGCTTTGCTTTACGGATAAATGTAAAGAAATGGGTTCTTCTTGATCTGTGGGGGAAGCTGAGAAGGTAGGAATTGCTCTCCTGGGTCAGATCAGGGTCCTGTCTGGCTGTGACTGATTCCAAATGTTTCAAGGGTGATGCTGGAATTGGAAGTTCTACAACAGCAGCTCTAACAATGACTTTCCTCCCAATCCTGGTCAGTTCTTAGTTGGTTTATGCCTTGAAATACCAAGATTTGTATTTTCCTGTGCTTGTTTTCTGTGTGTTTCATTGAACCAGCTGCTACTGCCGGATGATTCTTCCTGCTCCTAGCAGAGTCTAATGTCCAGCAGAGACATGAGAGCAGCGCTTCATTTTGAAAGCAAAATCTGAATCATTTAAACGAGGTCTTCACCATGGGTTTCTAGCCCCTGGGGTGTGGTTGGCATGTTCTGGTGCTCTGACCGATAGCCAGATGGGTTTGTGTGGGGCTAAAAGCCCTTGAGAAGACACTGTCAGGTAAATCCTGTATCTGCAGGGATGCCCTTTGCCCCTGCAGTCACCAGCTGAGGCCTCAAGCCTTAGTGAGATAATGGAGATGAAATTCCCAAATGTTTTTCTTCTGTTGCCTTGAGCACCACGTTCCAGAACAGCTTGACTGTGTCTTCTACCATTTCCACAGAGCTTCCTAATGCATCTGCAGTGTGGAGGCCAGTGGTGTTCTTCCTGGCACGTTGTGGCTGGAAAGGCCAGGTACTCGTGGCCCATGCACCATGTCCAGGGGCATTTTTCTGCTGGCTCTTTTCAGGGCAAGTGTACAGACGTGCTGACCGTGGCCTGTGAAATGTTTTTCTGCCTTCACTTCCTCCTAAGCCTGCACATCTTCTGATCTAGCGGGAGCTGTGTCTGTGCCTCTCGTGTTTCTGGCTTAAATAGTGCACCCAGACTGAAGAACACGGGCCACACTGGGCTGTCCTGGGTCCTGTGGGCAGCAGCCAGGCTTCTGAGAGGTCACCAGAATCACCTCAGGCAGTAACTCCTGTACTGTGCACTGGCTGCACGTGCAGAAGAATGAAAAAAAAGACAGTCAAGACTTTTAGTCTGAGGAGGATTGTTAGTGCAGTGCTCACTGGTGGACTGTGGGAGCTTTTCCTACTGCCTTTCATTAAAATGACTGGCAAAATTAGCTTAAAATGCTCACTTTTTCAGTTGTTGACTGGACAGCTATTGACCACCAAGCAAAAGGACACACTGGAGTCTGCAGCAGGTTCTCCTCTCCAGCTCCTTCAGTTGTTCTCAAGGCCAAATCAATTGTTTGTGTGTTGACACTTGGCAAAAAAGGAACTCTGCAGTGCAAGACAGCAGCAACATTTAAAATGATAATATAAAGAAGTCCTCGTTTGAGAAAACAACATGGTTTGTAGGCTTGGTACTGCTTAAGAGCACCAATTTTCCTGCTGGTTTCTTTGCTCAACTATGTGAAATCTATTCCAAGTGTGCTTTCAGGTTGAGCTTGAGGTACAGCGATGACATGCTTCACCTGCCACCCTCACTTGTTTTGCTTGTTTTTCCCCACAGGTCTGCCACCACCGGGCCCTATCCCAGGTAGGTGTTCACTTGCCCTTGGTAACAGCAGTGAATCTGGGCCCCATCCGGGTGTTGGGATGGAGTAACACGAGATGGGGTGACACCGAGATCTATTTGAGAGCACAGTTAATTTAAGGCTAATAAACTCCAGTGCAGCATTGAACTCCAGCTGCTTCTCTTATATTCTGGACCTAAATAATAATCTGTAGGGCTTCTTGTTTTGCCTCTGCAGACCAATCGAGAAAGTGAAACGGAGAAATTCAGCTGGCAGAAGCCACTTAGTTAGAATGGAAATGGTTTGGTTCTCGTTACGGGACTTGCACAGCAAAAGTCTGAGTGATAAATTGGTGCTTTGTAGAGGAATTGGGAGCATGAGACGGAGCAGAACAAAAGCCATTTCCTTCAGAAGCCTTTGCTCCCTGGCGTGCAGTGGAGATGGTGAATACTAATAAAGAAATGTAACAGCCAATCTCATGCATAAGTTAAGAACAGCATTAATTCAGAGCTGCTATAAAACTGAGTCTCCTCCAGCTGCAATTATTCTATTTTTTTTCCTACTGGAAATTTTACCTAGTCCAGGGAAAACAAATTAGCTGTTTGTGTTGCAGGCTGTTTGGAGCAATATTTCTGAGCAGGTGCTGTACATCTGAACAGGGAAGGCTGCTGGTGACCTGGTCTTGACCGTTGGCATTGCAGAGCCCAGTTGCTAGTTGAGTGTATTTAGTTTAAAGTTGTTTAGGAGGAGCTAGGTGGACAAAATGACCAGGGTGTTGCAAAGAGCTCCCACTTGAAGTAACTGGGTTGGAAAGGGAGATGAGGGAGGATAGCTGCTAACTGTAATAATGGTGATGAACACCACCATCAGAGTTAGGTGCTTATAACAGTAGTGCTTTGAAGTCCTTGCCCTTGGTGAGCAGGTGTGATGGAAATGCTCTTGGCCTTCCCTTTTATTGGAAGAGCTTAGGAAAAAGAGGAAGGAAAAAAAGCATCTAAGAGTGAGATGTGTTCCCCGACTTGTTCGCAGCAAAGGTTTGCACTGGCTGAGCTGGAGACTTCAGGTTACCTCTTTTTGCAGTGAGGTGCTTCTAGGGAGGGGTTCTTCTGCCCCACGTTAGGTGTTCACAGCAGGGGGTGATGAATTGTCCTGTGGTGTCAATGCCTGTGCTGCCTCCATCTCCACTGACTTGGAAAGGAACCTGGAGCAACCAGCCCCAATGTGAATGACTGCAGCTGCTCCATGTGTTTGATATTTTTAAAGTGTCAGTCCATACAGGACCATAAGGGTTAATATTTACTTCTTAATTAGTGTTTGAGATGTTTAAGCCAAAATAGAAGGTAGTTTTCCCTTCATTTTCCTTCCCGTACTCCTACAGAGCTAACATAGCTGTGGGGTTTTAATTTTGGTAGGAGATACATCCCTGAAGGAAAATGATCCCACTTCAAACAGGGCCTTGGTTAGAGTAAAAAGATGCTTTAAATGCTTTTAACTGTAAACAGCAATGAAGCTTTGTTCCCTCGTGGCGAGCTGTGAGATCTTTGTGATGATTTAAGCTTCTTGTGTCTAGGGCTGTTCCCACCTCCTCTGGCACCACCACCAGCTCTCCTCATTCCAACCTTGGATGGGTAAGACCACACCTGGGCTGAGCCATTGGTGCAGCTCCTCTGGAGGGAGGGAAGGAGATGGAAAAGGACCTGGGGGGGTTTTGGTTGACAGCTGGCTGAAGATGAGCCAGCATGTGCTCAGGTGGCCAAGAAGGCCACCAGCATCCTGGCTTGTGTCAGCACTGGGTTGGCCAGCAGGACCAGGGCAGGGATCGTCCCTCCAGACTGGGTGCTGGGGAGGCTGCCACTCAAATCCTGGGGTCAGTTTTGGGCCCCTCACTCCCAGCAGGACAGTGAGGGGCTGGAGCATGGCCAGAGAAGGGCAACGGAGCTGGGGAAGGGGCTGGAGCACAAGGG
>WUAM01000170.1:861616-887201 GCA_024336885.1 Actenoides hombroni | reverse complement strand
AAGGAACAAGAGACAGGACAAGAGGAACCGGCCTCAAGTTGCCCCAGGGGAGTTTAGGTTGGAGCTGAGGAACAATTTCTTCCCCTTGAGGGTTGCTCAGGGCTGTCCCAGGCTGCCCAGGGCAGGGGTGGAGTCCCCGTGATCCCTGGAGGGGTTTCCAAGCTGTGGAGCTGAGGGCCATGGGTTAGTGGTGCCCTGGCAGTGCTGGGTTAATGATTTGACTTGATGACCTTAAAGGTCTTTTCCAAGCCAAACATTTCTATGATAGATCAAAAATCAGTGCCAGTAATTCTTAGTCTGGTCTCAGATTGGGGTGGGGGGTGAGAGCAGAGTCTGCCCAGAATCCTTTGTACCTTTGGTGCAGCAGTTCCAGGAGCTGTGGCAAAGCAACTGCACCCCTGTGTGTATGTGTGTGTGTGTGTGTCTGAGAGAGAGAGTTTGCAATGCAAAGGGAAAGAGATTCACCAACAGCATGAGCTTACGGAAAAAAGGGGTGAACTGGCAGGACAGACCTGCCTGCTGGGGGTCACTGGTGGCACTAACGTGTCCCCTTCCCTCTCCAAAGCCAGCCAGCCAGCTACAACAACAGGCAGCCTCCTCCCTTCAGCTACAACTCCGCAGGTGAGTAAGAGGATGACAACAATCAAACTGCTTCTATCTCTCTGGTGTTTGGTAGCTCAGGCTTTTCTTAAGCTGACGGACATCGTGCTTGCTTTAACTTTAGGGTGCTGCTTGTGCCCCAGATCATCCCAGTCACTGGGTGCACATACCGGGTTTGAGTACTGGATAAAGCCTTTGGAGAGCCCAGTGTTTTGCAGCAATGTTTTGTGGAGTGCTAAGCCTCCAGTCACTGTTTTCAGGGCAGATACCCAGCAGTGGAGAAGCTTCTCCATGTGCCTCAGCAGCACGTTCCTGTGCTTGTTGGCACACACGTGCTCACGCTCTGCCTCTTGCCCCACGCTCAGCTTCGCATCTCCTCCTTCAGCTTTCCAATGCCCTCTGTAAATACCTGGCCTTGCTTGCGTCTTCCTGAGGGAAAAGGTGTCCCTGTGTTCTTAGCAAACTGCTGAAAGTCGAAGGGGAGGGTGAGGACAGGAGGGAGCTGGCCCGTGGTTGTCCCCTTGGGTTCAGCTGTTCCTCCAGAGGTGCCTTTGGCAGGGGGGAGGCAGAGGATGCTGTTAATGCTTCAGACGAACAAGGGTTCCGCTCTCTCACGGCAGATTCAGGTTTCATCAGCTACCCGCCCATCTCCACGTCCCACACGCCCTGGGTGACCACGGTGGACAAAGGCACGAGCAGTTCCAGCAGCAGCCATTGGGAGTACTCGGGCTCGAGGCGCGAGAGGGAGCGGGAGCGCGAGCGGGAGAGGGAGCGGGAGCGAGACCGCGACCGCACTCCCACCACCAGCGAGTACAACAAGTGAGTGCTGCCTTCCAGCAGCTTCTGCCCCCACCTGCCCCGCCGGGAGCTCTGGCCTTGCCCTGGAGCATAGGAAGTGGTTTGGTCAAGACGTGGGATTATCGACTCTACCAGTTCGATTTTTCTGAAGTGGCTGGGGAAGAAGAAAGACTTTGGATCGATAACGAGAGGGTGAACGAGGAGCCGGTGTCGCTGGCTGATCTCCCATGGCTGTTTTTCATTTAAATCCCACAGAACCAGTTACGCTTGCTCTCCGCCAGTAACCGAACTAGCCCCTCTCTGCCCAGGTTATTTCACAGCTCGGTGTGAGACGCTGGTAGGAGCTGCTGCTTCTCCTCTTCTAAATACGGCCGTCAGATCAAAGGCCAAGCCAGCCGCGCTCTCCTCAGCTCTCCTGTCGAGCTTTTTGGGGCAAGGAGAGCCCTGCAGCACCCATCTGCTTGCGCGCTGCGGCTCAGTGGGACACCCGCCGCGCTGGGAGCCGCTCTGACCTCGGGCCGCAGCAGCGCTGGGAGCGCCTGGGAAGCGTTCGGCCTCCCCGTGTTGATCGAGAGAGTTCAAACGAGGGCTGGGCTGCAAAGGCTTATGTTAAAACCCATCATTTGTTGTTGTTGTTGTAGTTCTGTCACAGGCAGCGTCAGTGTTTTGCGGGCTGGAGGCTCAGAAATATCAGTAGTTATTCAAAACATGGTCAGGATGCACATTCCTGGCAGAGGGAGCTGCCTGCCGGGGAACTTCCCGGCCCAGGCAGGGAGCAAACAGGGCCACTTGTTCCTAACCATTTTTCTTCCTTACAAGCTTGTGGGCACTGAGTGGAATGGGAATGACCAGAGCAGAAGACAAACTTGCTGCAGTCTGGGGAGCTGAGACTCCCATGCTGCCTGAGCAGGTCCATGCTGCAGGCAAGCCCTGCAGTCAGCTCTCCAGGGCACATCATTGGTGTTTCTGGGCACTTTAGAGGGTGCTGACCTCTAAGCTTGGGCTTGGTGAAACAGGGCAGGTAGCCATGCTCGGTGGGGTCCCTTGGGGCACTCCCAGATGATGGATACTGGACATTTATTTGTCTAGCTTGTCTCCAGGAGTGGTAGGGTGATGTTTCAGGCTTCCTCGCTCTGTCTGAATATTGTTTCCCATGGTGGGACTTGTTAACCCTTAAGCTTTCAGAAGTTGAGTAGGGACCATGAGATGTGGAGGGGAGGAGTGGGAGATGTAGCTGAATTTGGGGTACGCTGTGGATCGGATGAGGTGCCTTGAGCAGGTAGTTCGGGGTAGGCAGATAGAGCAGGTCAGCTCTACTCACAGTTTGAGTTTCTGAGCTCATAGGAAAGAAAACAGTTCCGTGGTCTAACACAAAAGAATTACAGGTTCTCTGGGGTACGAGGTAAAACCCAGCACCATGGGAGGCAGGATGATGAGAGGAGTGTGTTTCTGTTGACCAAGGTAGCTGGATGCCTCGGACATATTCCGGAAGGCTTGTGGAGGGCACAAGCCCCAGGATGTTGGCCACGTGCCCGCTGCTAAGGTACAAATCCAGAGAACAAACTCTATAAATCCTTTGCCTTGAGAGGTAGAGAGGACGCTGTGGTAGGTGACTCTTTGGGCTTATGAGCTGTGTAACAGGCAAATGGAGAGGTTGTTTCTCTGGTGAGAAGCTGGCATTGGGTCAACCCTCAGGTTCAAGAAGCAGGGGCAGCAGCTCATTGTTAAGAGTGTTTTCAGGAGCATCACCAATAGCCCGTTGCTAGAGTAAGAGGTGCCCAGATTTTGCTGGTGAGGGTGGGATTCCAGAGCTTTGGGGTCCAGCAGCGGTGCGGTCCTCACTTCTCCTCCCTCTTCTGCAGCGACGACGAGCGGTACCGCTACTACAGCCGGGAGCGCAGCTACGACTTCGAGCGCGACTACCGCCGGAGTCGGGACCGCAGCCGGGAGCGGGAGGATCGGCACCGAGAGCGCCGGCACCGGGACAAAGAGGAGAGCAGCAAGCATAAGTCCTCCAGGCGGTAAGAGCTGGCCGGGGTTCAGCTGGGATGCCGCTGGCAACGTTGCCGTAGCTGCAGATAAGGCCTTGAGTCAACTGTTGGGTCACGGGATTCCTGGGACCCGCTGCCCTCCTGCTGCCCGGGCAGAAAGAAGTGTTTTCAGGCACGTAGCTGGGCGGGAGGTAGAGGTGTCAGTAACAGGGGGAGGAATTCTTGGCGTTGGCAAGATCTCAATGGGGCAAAGGAGAGGTTGCCCTGTGCTAAACATCCCGTCGGAACAGCGGTGCTCCCGCTGTGGAGAAGGTGCACGAAATAAAACACGAAACCAGAAGAGAAGCCTCAGCTTTCAGTATTGTCTGGTCTTGTGTGGAAAAGAAGTTTCTTCAGCCTGTCATCTGAACCTTCCTCTTGGTGCAGGAGGCTGAGCACTGCATGGCCAGAGCTCTGCACGCAGGGCTGCTGATAGTGAGGCTGAGGATGATCTGAGCTAAGGTGAAACGCTTTTGGAGCAGAGCAGGGTGTCCTAAAGCTTCAGTTTTTCTGGGAAAAAACATATCTGCTACAGACGATTGTCCTGTGAGAACATTCTTCTAGCAAAGCCTGGTCTCTGGTGTGGGGCAGGTGCTGTGTCAGTTTACATCCCGCCAATGACTTGAGCAGACTTGCTGGGGTTGGGGTTTTTTTGGGTGCTTCAATTTACTTCCTCCTTTTAGATGAAATTTGTGCCAGCTCTGTGGGTAATTATCCTTTATTTTGAAATTGGTATCAGAAAAACTCCTACATAGTGGCTGGAGGCAAAAGGCTGCTCTCAGCCTTCGGAGATGGGTAAGTTTTCGGGGAAGGATGGATTGCTGAACGGTTGGAAACAAAGCGATGGGAAGAAAGGCCAGGCCCATAATCCAAACTGAATACAAAACAAATGGAGGCTGAGCTGATACCAGACTAATGAGCCAACAGCTTGAAGGGTTATTTCTCAGCTTCCTCTCCACAGGACTGAAATCTGGTGTTAGAAACCTGACTCCAGGAACAGGATGGAATTCACCGAAGCGCTGTCACCATCTGCTCCAGAGCTCGGTGCACAGAGCTGGGCTGCTCGTGCAGTGGCAGTGAGGTGACTTCTGCTCCCTAAAGCACACGCCGAGGATCTCGGCGTGGTGGGACGGGACGCGTTTGTCAGCTGAAGCAAGTGGAGGAACCCTTTGTGTTTCCAGGCACTCCACTTCCAGCATGGATCACGAGTCCCTGCTTGGGGCGGTTGGAGAGCTGAGCCTGCTGAAGGCACTTGCAGAAAGATGAAAGGGTTTCGTTGTAGTTTCCAGTTCACTGCTGGCTGACCAGTCGGGAGGGAATCACCGACGCTGGTTTAAATATTAAAGGCCGGGTGCCTTGTCCAAGCAGAAAGAGCTGCCACCGTGCTGTGCGCAAGGTGGCTGAGGATGAGCTAAGGAGAGGCAGCAGCCTTAGGTGGTTTTTTGTTGTTTTTTGTTTTATTTTTTCCCCTTTAATGACTGTGAAACCATTTATTAAACAAGTCGGAAAATTACTCGAAGCTGGAAGCCCTTCAGCCAGGGCTTCAGTGGTTCAGCCAGTTAGGGGTGTCTCTGTTAAACTGGTATTCCAGCTGCGGTAAGAAGCTGTCTACGCCTGGCTCAGTCCCCACACTTGGAGCTGTGAGTCTGCACTGTGTGACCATCCTGTGATAAACTGATCTGCTTTGTCCTCCTCTCTGGGCTCTGTTGTAAATCCTCCACCTTCGCAGCACAGTCAGCTCTAGAGAGCTCGCCTGGTTTTCAGCTGTGAGGAGGAACAATTGCACGTTTGAGAAGCAGAAGAATCTCCTCCCAGGAGGGAGCAAAACCAGAGCTCCCCCCCTTCCCTCGTTCCCTGCGGGGAGCTGGAGGCTGACCTCGTGCTGTGTGGCTGAGCTCGTGCTGTGGGGCTGTTGGGCACAGGGTGCCCGTGGGGCAGCTGGCTGTGGTCGGTGGCAAGGCTCAGGCGTGCACAACCAGGGCAGAGTTACTTCTGGCTGGAAACTCTTCCCCCATCGCAGCAATCCTCTATCAAGCTCCACAGCCATCCAGCTGCAACTGGAGAATGGTTCTGGGTGAGGAGACGGGCGTTTTAAAGCACAAATGTAGTGAAGGACCAGGTCGTTCGTGTGTAAGCAGAACTAGAACCAGGATCTGTCTCCTGTTAGGAAACTCAGGTTTCTCTAGGTATCATAGATCCCTTTCTTCTGTCTGGTCCAGGGATTTCCCCAGGATGTTCATAGAATCACAGACTGGTTTGGGTGGGAAGGGACCTTTGGAGGTCATTGAGACCAGCTCCTCTGCAGGGAGCAGGGCCATCTGCAACTGGAGCAGGGTGCTCAGAGTCCCGGCCAACCTCCCCTGCAATGGTGCCAGGGATGGGGCAGCCACCACCTCTCTGGGCAGCCTGGCACAGGCTCTCACCACCCTCAGCAGCAACAATCTCTCCCTTCTCTCCAGTCTAAATCTCCCTCTTTTAGTTTAAACCCATCCCCCCTTGTCCTGTTCCAACAGGCTCTGCTCCAAAGTCTGTCCCCATCTTTCTGACAGGCCCCTTGAAGCCCTGAAAGGCTGCAGTAAGGTCTCCCCGGAGCCTTCTCCTCTGCAGGCTGAACAGAGGAGTTCAGAGGAGTGAAGGCTTCAAACACCCCTCAGATTTAGGACCCTTCCTTCTCTCAGCAGCCTCAGTGCTTCCCATTGGAACCCGAGATGTGTCGAAACCTCCTCAACTCGAAGGGAGTTCTAGCGGACACGGAGATGTCGCTTATAAAACCCCTCCCAAAACGCTTCTGACAGCATCTGTCTGATCCCCCACCCCCCAAGGGCTGCCGAGCCGCCACCGCACGCCCTGCCCTCGGTTCAGCCGCGCGGGCCGGATCAGCCCAGCCCAGCCCAGCTCAGCACCGGGAAGCCTTTTGGTGGCACCGCGATGCCCTCGGCGCTTCTGAGTCCCCCGGGTATCGGAGACCAAAGCGTCCTGTCCCCACAAAGGGGCTGGCGGGGCCGTGCCTCCCAGGCTAACTCTGTTCTCCCCTTCCCTCCCCGCCGCAGCAAGCAGCACGAGAGCGAGGAGGGCGAGAGCCACCGGCGGCACAAGCACAAAAAGAACAAGCGGAGCAAAGAGGAGAAGGAGGCCAGTGAAGATGGTGCCCAGGAGGGAGAGGAGCAGGACGCCAAGGAGTAACCCACCCAGCCTCGCCGCCGACCCCGCGATGGAACTCGCTCCTTGCAAACCGGCGTGGCGCTGGTGATGGTTTGGTTTGGGGATTTGATTTTATTGGGGTTTTGTTTTTTTTTTTTCCCCTTTCCGAGGGGAGAGGAGGCTGACTCTGGGCGAGCAGTGAAGCATGTCGCAGTGGTTTGAGAGCTGAGGCTGCACATGCACTGAAACTTTTTTGTTTGTTTGTTTTTTGATACGAGACAAACTCCAGCAGTACTAGTGTCCACAGCACTGAGCTACTCAGAAACAGCCCTGGGGAGGACTGTGTGCTATCAGATCCTATGGTTTCTGATGGAAGATGGCTTCAGCTGAAACTAATGCATTTAGGTAATAGATTTTGGGGTTTTGTTTGGTGGTTTTTTTTCCGGTCATCATCATTCCTTTTTGAAAAACTAGGACAGTAAGTGCGACTTGAAATTTATTGTCCAAAGAAAAGCGTGATTTAGATCCCGAGAGCTGGCTTAGAGTCTGGCTTAGAGTAGTGAAAAGTCTCATTCCCCAAATAAATTTCTTTCTAGCTACAAAACCATCTTCTGGTTTCTCTGTGGCCAGGTGGGCAGCGTGTGAGGAGGAACTGCTTTTACTGGAGGGTCACAAGCTCCCGCTTTGGTCCGACGGCTTGGGGAAGCTGTCGTGTGTGTTTACACAGGGTGTGCAAAGACTCCAAACCTGGCTGGTGGTCATTTTTTTTATTATTATTATAATTATTATTATAATTATTTTTATCCATCGCAAAAAATAGTTGTGTCATGTATTACACCTCGAAGTGGGAAATCAACGGAAGACCCACAGTGAGAGCATGAGTTTAATTAGTTTCGACTAACTTGTCTGTTGTTTTCTTTTCCTTACTACGCTGAGCTGGATAATCTAGTGCAGTAGAGAACACGAAGTCCCACCTGAGCAGTTTGCCCTCCTGGGCTTGGCTTCTTTCTCTTCGGTTCTGACGGACACTCCTCTGCGATGCATTCCTTCCCCTTAGAGCGCCAAATAAACTCACTCCAACTCCAACCATCGTATGGACTCGCTATCAGTTGAGGAGGGTGATGGGTTTTTTTTTGGTGGGAACACTGGGGAAATGATTTGGAGGGGTTTTGCTGTGTCCAGTACTTGGGCTACTGCGCTCCTGGGTGCGCGAGTCCGCGAGCGCCTCGTTTTTAAGTATCTTCCACTACTTTTGTTATTTAAAACTGTCTTAAAACTCTGCCCTAAAACAATATGGTTCTGAAATGTCTTTTTTCTTTTTTTTCTTCTTTTTTGTGTTGTAATCTTGCAAGTCTGAGTGTCATGTGGAGCTTACAGCCATAGACTTGAGCCAGTGTAGCATGATGAGAACAGTTTATGTGCTATGACAGAGCATTTGATGAGTCATTAACTGCAAAACCCGTGGGGAGAAGGAAAAAAAGAGTGGGGGTTTTCCTTGTTTTCTGTTTCTAATGCAGCTTTCTTAACGTCATGGGAGATCATGGGCAGTGGGGAGGTGTGTGTGTGTGCTGAACTGGAGTTCGAGGGCAGGGCCTGGAATTGGGCTCCCAAGTGTTCCTCCTCCTGCAGCTGTGGCCGAGCGCTGGGAGAACGCTGCGACTCAAGATGTGCCCATCTGGGCATCAGATGGTGCCTCACCCAGAGAGCTCCTGGCCTGCTGCTCCAGGGTTTCAGCTCCAGTCGCCTGAGAACCTCCAGAACTTGGCCTGATCTTGCTTTTTATCCAGCTGGGGCAGGGTGTGGGTGGAGGAGAAATCAAAACCAAACCAGTAAGAAGGCTTCAAGGCTCTTCTGCAGCAGGATGCCAAAGGTGCCAACAGTCCAGTCACTCCCAGGCAGCAGGAGCAGGGCTGAGCAGCCTTGCCTGGGCTGCCACACTCCAGTTATGAAATCTGGTATTGATTTTTTTTTTTTTTTTTCTTCCTCAGACCATGAACTAGGGCAGCTAGTCCTGTCCCACAGGAAAGGCCAAGCAGTGCCCCCCCGAGCAGTCTGAGCTGGTTTTTGCCTGTCTCGAGTCAGGGGAAAATGCTGGCACTAGAGTTTTACACTGAGGTAAGTGCAGGGCTTGGCCCCTCGTCAGGAGGATTTATTCCATTTTGGCACCCTGAGGTGCACGTGGGGCCTCTCCACAGGTGGATAGAGCTACACTAGGACACTCACTCCTGCTCTGTGGAGGTGACAAAAGCTGCTCAACCTGTAAATAGGTGTAATTATGGGTGATCACATCCAGTCCCTCTCCCTCTGCTCATGGATGGTGATGGGGGAGAGAATCTTGCACTCAGGAGTCAGTGCTGCAGCTTCCTCTCGTGTTTTTGGAATGGTTTTAGATGGACCCAAGCCCTTTGCTGATGTGAATTTAAGGGAAATAGTTAGAAATAGTTTTATTTTCATGAACAGAGGTAAAATGTTTGCCACTCATGTATTAGAGAAATGTAAAGGTGGGGCTTTGGAAATAATCTTTACTCCCATCAGGGAACTCCTGCAGGTTCCATGGTCATGCTCCCTGGTGACTGATAGCTCTCAGAGAAGAGGCCAGTTCGTGGCATCAGGACTGGTACTGGACCAAATGCTGGAGCTGGGAAATGAGCCTGTGTCTTACTGATCACAGAATGCTGCTGAGGGGGTGAACCTCAACTCTTGGTACACAACTGCCAGCCAGGCTAAAGTGGAAACAAGGTGAGACACCTTGGGGAACCCTGGGCAGGTCCTTCAGCTCCTGACAGTATCATCCCTTCCCACCAGGGATGTTCTGTGCTAGTAGAAATCACCCCAAAAGCTGCCCCAGCCCCCAGCCTGGGTGTGCAGCTCCTCTGGGAGCACCAGCAGCAGCACCAGCACTGCCTAGGAGTTGTTGAGCTGTGCAGCCTGCCCGAGTGGGGAGTTAAGCCTGGTCCAATAAAGCTTTCTTTATTTAGTCTCTGGGTTAGCAGGCACGGGTGGGCTGTAGGCAGCCTCCCAGACACAGCAGGGGCACAACTGACTTTGACTTTGGTTCAGGTTTTTTTTCCCAGCCCCAGTGTATTTCAGGGTAGTTCGGCTCCTTTCCTGGGAGAAGCATCAGGCACTGACACTATTTTGTGCCTCCCAAAGTCAGCTTCTTAGAGAAGTGTCTGGTGGGGAAGTGACCTTGGGCAGGAGCTGGTACAGGGGAAAGAAAGGTTAAAAAAAAAAAACACCCCACCTCTAATCCGCGTTTTTCAGTCATATTACAATAATTTATAAAGGCATCAAAACAATATCTATTAACAAGCTGATCTTGCAAACAATACTTAAATTATGAGGATATTTTGGTGAAGTTGAAGGCACCTTAAAATAAGGAGGAGTAAAACTCACACTGCCTCCTGCAGCATCCTCTTTGCTCAGGCTGCCTGACCGCCCCGCGATGCAGAGTGGTGGGAATGGCTCTCTCTTCATCCACATCAATATTGACTGTTCCACATCAGGCACGCATTCTGCACAGTGATTGGAAGGAGACAAAAATCACTTCGGGTTTTTCTGCTCCTTTGTGGCAGAAGGAGGGCAAGCGACAGCTTTTCCACGGGCACCTTTCTGTCTTTTGAATTAATTTGCTCTCGGCTTTCAGTAGGAACAACAAGGGATTAAAAAAAGGGCCCTTGAGCCCCCAGTGGGATTTAGCACTCGAACAAAGGGGCCACACCGAGTGTCAGGGAAGATGTCTCTTGGTGGAGCCTGGTTTGAGAAAGATTGGTCATTTCTGCTGCTGATTAACAGCCCTCTAAAGAAGGTGGGAATTGCTTCAGGTGGAGTTTGCAGAAGGGTGTCCCAGGTCAAACCAACCTGCCTTGGCTTTAGCTCTTTTACTCTAAGGTTTAATTATACAGTGGATCTGAACTGAAGCCAAACTGGGCACAGAGTCCTTCTGGAGGTATTTTGTTTCATACACTCTCTGCTCTCACCCGAGCTGCTGCAGAGGGATGTGAACAGAAGCACAGGAGCTGCTGCATCAGGTTCATCCTTCTGCCCCTAACTGAACTCTGCATCCCAGGACAAGCCTGTTCACTTCATCATCTTCTTTCTGGGGGAAAAGTTACTCCTTTTATCATCAAACCAGGGAAAGCAAGCTGAGCAAGGGGAGGAAAATTGAAACAAATTCCCTATCTCTGAGCACACTGAGGGATGCACTCGACTCCTTAACCACACTAAGGGTAGTTAGGGACAGGCTCCAAAGGCAGTCAAGGCTTAAGCTCTAACCAGGCCAAGAGCTTCTCTAGAAACCCCCTGAGGAGCAGTAACACAGTGAGCATGTATGACCAGTCATGTGATTAGCACCTGAACAGCAGGTGGCCTTTCCAGGACTTGTTTGTCCAAGATCAAAACTAGGGATAGGAGGAGTCCTGTGCCTGACTTTCCCATCACAGGGAATTTGACCACCAGCCAACCACTTTACCCCATAAATCCAACAGCCTGAGTGAGCCTTCCCTGAGCTCTGGCTGTGTGCTGGTGAGCTCCCTGGGAGCAGGGACAGCTCAAGGTTGCTCCTGGAGGCCATGAGACCTTTGACCAATGCAGCTCTTTGGTAAGCAACCAACATTTGTATTATGGTAACTTTGCTTTCTGTCTCGGTGACTTTGTTACGTCCTTTGTAAGTCAGGGCAAACCTCGCCCTCGAACTTTGTTAACGTTGCTCTTTCATTGCATATTTCCATGAAACTGCTTTTGCTGGTCCTGTTGACAGTGGTTCTTGAAGCAGCCTAAACCTCCCCGTCGTGGCAAAGCAGGATCCTAAATTACAATTCATGACAAACCGGATCCTAACTCAAAACTCCTGACGAGCCCCTGGTGCTGGGACCTTCACCCCGGTTGGCGCAGCTCCGCCATGCTGGCCCAGCAGCTCTTCAGCTGTCGACTCCGAGAGGCAGAGTTGGTTTTGTAACATCTAAACACATTCATTAGGTTTTGGTCATCTAAAAATAGCAAGACCAGGGGCTATAGAAACTGTTTAATTGGATCCCCAGTTGTAATTTTCTTTTAAAAGCTTGTATAAAAGGACTCTCTGTCCAAGAACAGCAGTTGGCAGTCAGTTGCTGAACTGTTCTAGACTAGCAGGGGAAAATTGGACCATTGTGCCTGTGTTAACCCTTTCAAAATACTAAAGGGCCAGCAGAGCTCTAAAATTGAGGAAAGGGCCTCCAAGGCAAGTTGTAGAGAAACACCAGAAAGAGCCTGCTCTGCAACACCCATCCTGAAGAGCTTTAATGAGCCCAGGAAGCTACACCAACCGTTGGGATGAACCGTTACTTGGAGTCCACCAACCCCACCTGTTGATAACCTCAGCACAGGAAAGAAATGTTTTCTGCAAAAAGGAAGCTTAAAAAGTCTTCTGTGGGGAGAGGCCGTGGAGCGAGAGCTCGGCGTTGCTGAGGTTTGCGTGTCCCATGTTCAGCTCTGTGTGACAGCCAGCTGATAGCAGATACCTGAAACGTGGGGGTGTTCTGGGGGAGCTTTCACACCAAGCTCCCCGGCCAGGACACCACTGTCAATGTGACTTTGTTCCTTTGCTCCTTCAGCATGGGGATTAGTTCTGCGTTGCTCATGCCTATCGCCGGAACTCCATTCACGGCCACTATTTCATCACCGCACCTAAGAAGAAGACAGGAAACATGCTGGTCAGGACTGA
Source organism: Actenoides hombroni (assembly GCA_024336885.1). Taxonomy (NCBI): domain Eukaryota; kingdom Metazoa; phylum Chordata; class Aves; order Coraciiformes; family Alcedinidae; genus Actenoides; species Actenoides hombroni. Next base: position 874,931 of record WUAM01000170.1, on the reverse strand, counting down.
CTTAATTATTAACACTAATTATTCTTAATATTGCACCCTAGGACCCGCAAGGTCACCTAGCCCACCATGAGGATTATTAACTCCATGGTGAAGCAACTTTTTCCACTTCTGAGTCAGTCAGAGGGCAACAGGAAAGGAGGATGTTGCTGATAGCTGAGTGAGGGCAGTGAAAGCAGTCAGCAGAGGGAAAACTTCAAACCAAATCTGTGCTGCTAAACACACTCTTCACCAAGGTCACCCCTACAGCTACTTGACAAGCAGTCACCAAGGTGGAGTGCTCACGAGGCTGAAGCGTGAGGTCAGAGGGTAGCTCAGCACAACAGAGGTTTCAGTGTCCTGCTTGTTCAAGCTCTCTCCTGTAGCCAGCCAGCCAGGCCCCCCCCTCTGCCCCAGGGAGAAAGCACCTTGCTGTCCCAGCACTGCACCAGCAGTCCAGCTCTCGCCAGTCCTCCCGCCGAGGCTCTGACCCAGCTCTGGTCTTTCCCACTGGTTTCAGGGGAGCAAAGCCCATCTCTCTGCACTGACCCTGTGTCCCCTGCAAGGCAGCATCCTCACTTCTGGTTTTGACAGCCCTGCAGCGTGCTCACTGGGAATGCAGCTCTGTCAGGGCCCAGAGGTGACACTAAGAGTTCTGGGGGGCCCTCCAGCTGCACTGTTTACTCCTCCACTCACTGCCACTCCTAACGAATGGCTCAGCAAAGCTCCATTTCAGTGCCCCACTTCCACTGGGATATTTTTCCGACTCTAGGAGGTTTTATACTCTGGAACCTCCAAGGTTAATCTCCAACATCCCCTTTCTACTTTAATCTAATTACTCAATTAAAACCTTTACAGCCTTTTACACCGTAACTGTCAGTTCCATTCAGTTTTTACCTTTCTAGAGAAACCAAAACACTCACTGCTTTGTTACAACTTTACCAACAGCATTAACTGCACAAACGAGCGTCTGAGAAGTCATTAACTTTCAGCTCAGCTCGTTAGAAGGGCAGAGGACAGCCCTGCAGTAAAGCTGGGCACACTGACCTAAGCACAGGTAGTGGCTGTGGCACCAGCACCCGAGACCCGCGGGGCAGCGCGTACGTACTTGAGTTTCCTGTCGCGGAAAGCGGGAGTCCCGGGCACGATGGTTTTGATGAAGAAGGGCTGGTTTCCTTTGCTCTCCTCAAAGCCTCCAACGATGCTGAAGCCCCAGCTTTCCAGGTTGCCTTTAGTAAGGACGATATCTTGGCAGCAGTGAAGGTAGCTGTGAAGACAGGCAGGGTCAGGACCAGAGAAAGCTTGCGAGCGTCTTTCAAGGAAAACTGCCTGGCCAGAAATTCATGTTTTCCCTTGTGGAAGTGGTTGGACTCTATGCTCTTGAAGGTCTTTTCCAACCTAAACACTTCTGTGATTCTGTGAAAGCACAGCTGTGTAACAGCCTCAGATTTATTGTCTTTTTTCAAGGATGTGAGGCAACTCCTTTGCAGGGATAATTCTCCAGCCTGAAGAAGCTCATCCTTCAGAAATCTTTTCTCAGTGGTGTTAACAGAGAATTACCACCATTCTCTAAAGGGGCTTGTGACATCAAAGATTCATAACTAACTTCACGAATTCTGCTAATGAACTTGCACAGTACTAGTGACCAATTCATGGTGAACAGCAGTTACACCCATGTAATTCAGGAGAATTAAGCTTTTTTTTATCCCGGCCACATCCTGCGCGCTTGGGACAACAAATGCATTCAGCAGCAGAGTGTCACTGAGGGAAAGCAAACCTAGGAGGTCTGGCAGCCTTTCTTCTACTGGCTACCAAACCAGAAGGTAAAAGGTCTTTCCTGCAGGACCAGGATTACTGTGTCCAGCTCAGGTATCCAACTCCTGGGAGAGATCACAGGCCAGTTTTTGAATGGCAGCCTCCGAGGCGTGTCCTCAGCAAGCCTGGGCCGTGCTGCAACACAAGGTGATACTTGAGCGCTACGAGGACTCGCTCCTTGAGTTTGCAGCACAAAGACACACAAAGCACTTTGTGAAGCATCCGAGAAGGTGTGGCAGGAGCACAGGGAAGCAGCTCCTCTGCTCTGGCTCACGGTCAGGTTCACATTCTGGCACCCAGGTGCTGCCAGAGCTGCTCTGTGTGAAACTGCTGCCCGTCACCCCACTGAGGTATTCCGGCAGCTAAACTTTTCCTAATAAACTGTTTTGCCTCGAGGGCTTTGCCTGAGCAGTTTGCAGAGGAGTTTCAGATTTCAAAAGCCTTCTCAAGTAAACCTCTCACTAGGAGAAAGATCCAATTAGCTACTTTCAAACTGTAACATACTTTTGTGTGAGTTTTTCCACACACAAAGGGCGGAAGGCCCAGCTCTAGCTTACTGAGGCCTCCACTGTTTTCTCCTACACAAGCCTAAAAACACAGCTATGAGAAAAGCTTGTGGCAGCTACTGCAAATAAATAGCCTGGAGAGCAAGAGTGGTAAGCACTTGGTCAGGATAGAACCTAAAACCATTAGACACCTTCTCTCAAGAACTGGAAAGGGCTGTTTGCTAGAAATCACTTCTCCATATGAAAAAGGCTTGGGTTTTGTTTTGTTTTTTTTTAAGAGGAGAAACATCAATTTACTCTAATGGAAAATAACCATGGGAAAAAAACCTAGACTTTTCAGAAAGTAAAGGCCCAAGTTGTGTTCTGACAAACACCCTGCTGAGCTTGCAGTTCTGCAGCCCTTTCAGAGCTGGCGGAGCGAGACGCTCCAGTGCTGGGCAGCGGGGAGCACCCAACGGTTGCTGCAGAAAGAGCTCACGGAGACCAATGTCAGATAAACCCCAAGGAGGAAGGCAGGAGGAAAAGTGGTTTTCCACTCCCTGAGGATGGTCTGGAAGCCACACTGTGCACGGTCACCGTTTTTTGAGTGTCAAAAGCTTTTGGAGAGAAAAGGTGACTCGGTCTGTACGCTTGGTGTTTCTCGCGTCTTTAGGATTTGCTGTGCAATGAAATAGGACACAGGGCCCCTCCAAACCAGCTCTCTGAGGTGGTTATTTTATACTCTCAGTAGCTGGCACTGATTTAACAGAATTACTATGAAGAAATCAAAGTTCCTCTGCTATCTCCTGTGACATACACAGTGGTGGTAACGGGAACAAAGCAGGGCCAACATGAATACCCGCAGCAGAATTCCCAGCCATGTATTAAATGACAGGCAATGTCACTATACTCTGGAAGGCAGGTGGCCAGTGAGCAAAGAGTGGACTCCAGTGCCTGGAAGCAGAACCCGTGGCGAAGCTGCAAGCCACCAGACATCCAAATAGACTGGAAAAGGAAGAAGGGAGAGGGTACAGCCAAGTTTTGCCTTGCTGTGCTTCGCCGTAGGAGCACCCAGGAGGAACAAAGACCAGCCTGCATCTGAGGGTTTGCGCTCAGGTTTGGGCTACCCGGGTGCAGCTCAGGGCTAGTTCACACTAGACCTTCCCAGAACAGACAGGCTGATTCCCTGGGAGAGCAGAGGGAACTGGTAGGATGGGGCTGGGTAGGAGCCAGGCTCGGTCACTCGAGACAAAAGCTACCTTCCATGGGCTGTTTTGTTTAGCACTCACAGGCTGCTAAGCAACACTCGGGTAACGTGACAGAGGCTTTGTTAGTATTTCTTCTTTCAGGTGCCTCAGGAAACAAGGCTGTAAATAATCCGGGCTTCCCACAGAAGGGTTTGGCTCCACGTGCATCTCCTGCCCAATCCTCCAGTCAGCTGGAATGGCAGCAGACTCTACCTTTCACAGCTGAATGGATTTTGATGAAACTACAAAAGGTGAGCAAACCAGAGGTTCCCTTCTCCAGGAAGGAGACAGAATCTCAAGCTTCCAAAGCCTCAACCCTGTCATCTGGAACTTACTGTGCTGCTGCTAAAATCTGTGCTAAGCTACGGACCAAAGCTTTGCAGCAGGGAAACTCAACTATTCAGAGTAATTTCTGCTTCCTGATAAAGGTGACACAATTATAACAGCCAAAAAGGCTTAGGCTGAATGAACATCTGCCCCAAACTGAGGTGATCAGTTTGGAAACTATAAAACAGCCCAAGTATCTGTCGGCTTCTGTATGTGATCAGTTAGAGGTACTTTAGCAAGGACTCTGTCTACATTGACTATATGTCAACTCAGTGCCTTGGATGCCAGAATCTATAGTTCTTACTTTCTGTCTTAGTTCTTGTAGAAGAAAAAAGGTTTTCAGGAACTTCTGAAGTATGGTTCGTGTTCAACAGAAGTCAGGGAACAGGTCACACCACAGAAAGCAATGGAAGTTCCTTACAGAACCCTAGGTTGGATGCATTCATCATGCTGTTGATTATCTCGTTGAGAAAGAAGGCTAAATGAGAATACCAGTAACGCTTCTGAGCCAGGCAAAGCAGCCAGCAATTTCCAGTGCTGGAGTGAAAGTCAGCTCTGTGACTGACCAGATCCCTACGCAGTCACCGAACAACCGTTACCTGGGCAATCCAAGCCATGTGATCCAGAGGGGAGACCAGCTGAATCCTGGCTCCTTGATGTCCAGAGATGGCTCTGTGGAGTTCAGTGAGAGGATCTCCAAGGCTTTCAGTACGACTGAGTGGGAGGCTGCATTAGATTTCAGTGCTGAGACAGCTTCATAGTAGTTCAGATGAGTCAAATCGATGCCATTTATGCTCAAAAGCACATCTCCTGTTGATTTAATAAGACAGGATATATTACAGACCCTCTGCTATGAAGCCCTCAAGGTGCAACCCCATTTCCAGCCTCACTTTACTGCCCAAGTCCAACTGTCACTGAGAAAAACCAAGCAGTTCCTAAAGGATAAAGGGTCTGAGATCCTCCTTACCTCGCTTGATTCTGCCATCCCTGAAGAGGCACCCGATGGGCTGCACGCTTGTTACATATATAGGGAGCTTGTTTTTGTTATCCCTTCCACCTCCAATTGTTATTCCTAAAGATTCCTTTGGTTCCTTTTTTATTGCCACTGTCTTTTCATGACTTACATATCCCTGAGGTAAATCCTGCAAAGGAACCACAGAACAAAAAATGCAGCTTCATTAACATGAGAAGCCCAAATCTGGAAGAAAATAACAAAACAACTTTTTATCTTTAATCCAGAGCATTTCAGCAGCGTTGCTGGATGGCAAAGTATTTATGTTTGGCATAAATAATTTTACAAGAATTATTAAATATACAATTGAGTACCTAAATAAAAATAATTTAACATAAATCTTCATGGCCTTGCTCTGGGTAGAAATACTACCCTGCATTTCCTAAGTGAAACCACCACGACTGAGGTGCTGCTCCCCTAAGGATCTGTGGAGAGGTTCTTCCTCTGAGGAGAACAGCTTTGCACTGAGGAACAAGCTACGATCTCATTTTGAGTCCATTCTTATCAAGCAATCAACCTCTCCCTGACTATTGCTAAACGTTTAGGTTGCAGCGAAAGCAGACACGACAGCATTTGCTGTAGAAACAACATGTAAATGATATTCTAGGATTTAAATCAAGGAACCACACTCCAGCCATTTATGACAGCTACTCACTAAACTCCAGAGGCATTTAATCACAGCTCTAAGCAGCTGCAGCAACTTTACTCACTCGGAAGTTCTAAACACAGAGCAAACCTCTCCGGGTGCAGCAGGCTGGCGACACTCTTCTCGCTCCTACGCCATGCAAACGGCTGGCAGACTCAGTGCTGAACTCACAGGAGCACTACAGTGTAATTTGTGTAGCTTCTACTTCTCTAAAGCCCTCCAGCTCCAAACTGGAAGCATCGCTCGGTGTCCTCGTGCAATACCCTGAACGCCCTGCGCTTGGCGGGTGTCAAGGAGCAAGTCCCGAGTGCCTTACAGATGGCCAGTTTCCCATTGCCCTGTCTAGCCAAGAAAGGATGAAACACTGGCTTACATTAGAGACATCTGAAGGAATTCTGACGTGGTTTTTCCCTAAAAACTGCATTTCCCAGTAGATTACAAACAGCTCTCCAGCACCAAACGCCACAAACCTGCCGCTTTGTGATAGCTCGAGAAGAGACGGAGCGACTGCCCGGCCTTGGGTGGTAAATCACCGTCACAGAGCAAACATAACAGACCTGCTAGACCAAGAATAACCAGTGCTTTTGCCATTAGTTACCAGACTTACCTTCTGGTAGGTCGATTTTCGTCTGTAGTGAGTCTGGTCTAGTCGTCTGCGATGGTGCACCGGGCTGCCTCCGTTACTGCTGCTGCTGCTGTTTGATGTGCTGCCGTCTTCTACTGGGTCTGAGAGCTGGACGCCAGGCTGCCTCAGGATGACAAAGTTCACTCTTGATTCAGTGGTCTGCCAGGAGAAACAAAAAGAGGGTAAAATAAAACAGATAGAAAAAAAGAAATTTGAAAATAGGGATGGGCCTCGTCATCGTTTTGGGAGGAGAAAAGGGTTGGCAGCGGTTTCCACAGAAGGTCTGAAACAGGGCTAGGCAACGTGGATTTTGTGAGGAGCCACAGAATGCTATAGTGAAAAGAAAAAAAGGAATTGGCAAATATTAGTCAGAAGGAACAGGAGGAGAGACAGGCTTCACTCATGCCTCCCTGCCCCACAAACACCGAACCAGAGAACGTGAAAAGGGATGATTAATTCCTGCAGGTCGGCACAAAGCAAGCAGCGTGCTGGAGATGATACAGACTGAACAGAGCTAGAATGCTGCCTGCTCCATGTGCTGGCTGGCCATGGCACCACTACTGGAGGCTCTCTCTTTTATTGTTAAAGCTCTTTCCTTCCCAGCTCACGTCCATTGTTCAACATCTCCCACCCACTTTTCCCCCCCACGGAGTACCTGCAGACATGACCTTTTGTTTAAGAGTGCTGCCAATTAAACACTTCACCAGCTGGATGTCTGGCCTTGGCAGGGCTACAGGGAAAGTGTTCGCTATTGTTACCCCTCTCCTGATGGGCTTTGTTCTTTCAGATCACTTGACAAACCCTTATTGTGAAGGACTCCACCGGGGCAAGGCATGTGTGCTTACTTGGGACAGTTCCTGCAAGGGCGGGTGAAGCGCAGTTGCTGCTCTCGCTTCTTCACAAGGGACCCTGTTCCCCTGGTGCTGCAGCACCTTGGAAGCCCTCAATTCCCTGGCCTTGGAAGAGAGACTGCATCAATTTGAGTTTGGTTTGTTGTTTGGTTGGGTTTTTTTTCTTCTTTTTAAACTAGTACAGGGAAGTTTTGTTGCCTGAAACTGAATTTAAAAGCCTCTTGCCTTCAGAGTCACTTCAGATGGAGCAGTTTGGTTTTGGTTTTTTTTATTTATTTTCCAGACAGGTTGGCACAAATCCAGGTCCTCATAAAAATATATTGTCAACATCGTGGCCCAAGATGGGGATTTGCTCTCCCCTTCAACCAGGAGTACCAGGCTATGTACAGTACCTATGGCTGTGCATATGTGAAGTGCCATTTACAGCTCTCTCTCCACAATACAGGGAGGACTCCTCTTTTCTGCAAATAGATGGCAATCAAAATTAGAATTACCCTTAACCAAGAATCTGAATTAGTCCTCAGAAGAAGAGGTAATGTTTGGTAGACTCACGGCTTTACACCAACGTCACTTCAAAAGGAATTCAATCCTCAAACCTAATAAAGCTGGTTCTGAGACTTTGGGTACTGATTTCAGTGGGATCAAGACAGAGTTCCTCACGTGGGAGTTGTGTTTGCACACTACAACAGAAAGACAGCAGTGCTTGTGGGATGCAAACAACTTTCTAAGAGGCCATATATATATATATCACCTGAAAAAGGATCTCAGTACTGGAACTCTGCCCTTTTTCTTCCCCATGACACTGCACTCCTCTGCTGATTACCAGGAAGAGAACTGTCTCTCCCTCACTGCTGACCTCAGGTCCTTTCCGGGATATAAACAGTGTGTGATGAGATGTATTGTGTCAGGATCTTAATGGATAAAAACAGAAACTGGAGGCCATTGCCTAAGGAGCTGAAGAATTTAAACTGATCTCTGTGATATCTGCGGCACAAACAGCAATCCTTCATCTGTAACCAAGATCCCTTGCCCGCTCCTTTCACCAAAGCATTCAAGCACATTCCTGCTGCACAAGAGAAGACCATCTCTCTTCTCCCCTGTTGGTATTGTAGAACATTTTTAGCCCAAGGTGCCTCCGTTCTTTTCTACCCTCCCTTCCCAGGTAAAACGGGGAGAGCGCTTCAAACCACTCAAAAAGGTTCTGTTCTGTGCTGCCAGCCTGTCACATCTCCTAGCAAACACCGTCACTTGGACTGTCTGAAGCACAAGAGGCCATCCTGATCTCTCCTTGTATCTGCTGCAAGCACCTACGTACTGCGTACGAATGCTCCCTGTCCAAGGAAGACTCCACACACCCCACACCCCAGGGAGACCCAGTTGCCTCTGCTGAACCGAAGTGCCACGAGCAACCACCTCGCTTCAGACTTGGCAGAGGTGACTCACGCAGGATTCCCACTCTTCGTGTTTATCTTCATTTGGAAGCAGTGTTTCCCGCACATCCGCAGGGAAGTCACTTTCCCAAGGAGATATTTTCAGGGAATGCAGTTTGCTCCAGTGGTGTTCTGTTAGCCCATGGGCCAGAACGGGAGCCCTGCCACCGACGCAGAGAGCTGCGGGGTCGTCGGCCACGCGGCCTCACCGTGGCAGGAGTTACCTGGATTATCTGCGCAGCCGCCTCGGGCGTTCCTTGCCTCAAATCCTGGCCGTTTATTGACAGGACTCGGTCATTCCGACTCAGCTTGCCATTTTTGGCCGCCAAACCTCCCTCTAACAGATCTAGAATAAAAATCCCTGCCTCATCCGTCTTCCGGATCAGTTTGATTCCCAAGGGCTCGGAGCGGTCTCTCTTTATCAAGGTCACGTGGATCACTTCTTTATTTGTAGCAGAAGTGGACTCCTGCTGCGCGGTCTTATTGGAAAACCCCTTCTCCTGCAGGACCATGAGGTGGAGAACAGGACCTGGGTGGCGCAGGAAGGAGACAGCTTGGCAGTGAGTCACGCTGCTGATGTTGACGCCGTTCACCTAGAAAGACAAACAAACCAGAGTCACTAATCAGACCCGACAACATTCGGGCACCGTCCGCGACGCGGAACATCACCGAGCTGGAGACAGGATGCACAACTCCCCGCGCGGGGCGGTGACTTGAAGCAGTTGCTTCTGGTGCACGTTAGAGAGCAGAGTTTGCTACAAAAGAATACAGAAGCAAGCAGATAAAATGAGACCACCGGTGATGGGGAACAGCTGAGGACAGGGACGAGCCAGGACAACCAACGACTCTGCAACTGCAAACCATTAAAGGGTTACACCCATCCCGTGGCAATGCAGAACTCTTTCCCTTAACCTCAGTGTTCAATACACACTTGGGGGAGAAGATTTGAATCGGGGACTGCCCACCCTCACTTTTAAGTTGAGGAATGGTCCACAGTCTACAAGATTCTGGAATCACCAAGTCTAATCAGGCTTTGACCAAGGTAACTCCAAAAGGCTGCTTTGTCTGTCGCCACATAAGACTCTGTGTTAGGATGTTAACAGGGCTACTAAACGTGGGGACCTGCCCTATTTACAGCCAAGACTGGGACACGTGCAATTCAGCTGGATAAAAGAGAAATTACTCTGCTGGTCTAGCTACGAAACCAAAGCGGAGATCGCATCGGCCCCGCGTGCACGTGGGGCTGTCAGTCCTTCCTGAAGCCCACAGTCCAACAGGATAGTTAGGTCTTTATGGCTTGTCAAATAATGGGGCAGCCGTAGCCGGGAGGTGCTAACAGTCCTCACTGCAGGGAGGCTTCACAGCCGTGGCCCAGCTTCTGGCACCCCAGCCAGCCCACTGCCACACAGCGTGATTCACCTGGGGACTACGCCTGGCCGTGGGGCAGCACGGTATGCGGCCGGGGCTCTTGATTACACACGTGACTGATCTGATGCTTCCTTCAAGTCGTAAGGTCTCAAACTTTGGACCTGCCCAATGAGAATATGCAGCTTAAGCAACATAGCAGACAAGCAATTACGAGGCTTCCTAACTAGAGCACAGCCCTTTGGCAAGGAATGGTGCTACCGGGTGACATTTATCAGATAGAAATCTTTTTGCTTTATCCGAAAGGGTCTCAGTTGCAAAAAGCTACCCAATTTGCAAGGTAAATATACGTACGACCAGAATGAACCTCCAAAGTCTGCTGCTCAGCCCCAGCAGACAACAGCTACTGACACACAAGTCTGATCAAGGCTTTTAACCCCGCCCAGCACTCATCTCAAATCCAGAGAAGCAATGGGATGACCAGTGGGGTTTTACATACCTCAAGAATATGGTCCCCAGGTGCTATTCTTCCATCTGCAGCAACGACAGAATCCCGCAAAACTTCCTGAACCACAATGTTGCCTAGTGGGGTGTCCTTACCCCCAACTATCCTCAGCCCCAGCTCCTCCTCCGGGTCCTCTCGGTGAATTTCAATTGTGGTCGTTTCAGCCACAAGACTGGTTCTCTGAGGAAGGTCTGCACGTGGGAATTGGAAGAGGAAGAAACACCACGTTAATAGGATTTGCTTTCACGGAGCACCACAAGATTTGTAACACTGGCAGGTTGTATCCAAAGGAGTGTCTGGAAGGAAAGCAGCTATCGAGAGAGGGAACAAGAAGTCAGATTAAAAGCCCCTGATTTTAGTTGCTCCAAAAACGTTTCCCATCTTCTCTTAGCTTATGGCAAATTCAAACTCTTTCATTATTATTTCTTGAGTTTTATTAAAGGGCGTTCATTATGTTTCACTTCTTATTTCGAGATGTATTTTTGTGGCAGCTGGCCTACTGGGAGCACGCACATAACAAATGCCAAACTCCATCATGTGCATCAGGAAAGGGGACAAGTGAGCTGTAATCACTGCTCTGCTGTCCTGTGGTGGCTTTACCACAAGCAGCTCCCTGCAACTTCCTTCCTCTCATTTCCTTTCCTCCTCTTTTCCCATCCTTCCCCCCCCCCCGCCTTCTGTAAAACAGGAGTCATGTTTACCTAGTTCACAGCACACTGAAGACTAAGCAATGCTTCCCAGAAGCTTTGAAGATGAAAGTTGTTGTTAGCAACTGGTATTAAATCTACCAGCACTGCAACATTTGGGCAGGCTCAACCCTCCGCTGAAGCCGAGCGCACCTCCCATCAGGGTGACCTGTGGTTGTCACACAAGGGATGCAAAACCTGCCCCAAGAGTACTTGGGAAAAAGCCAACAGAGAAGTCAACTGACCTGTGTATTAACTCTGGCACAGGCACAGCAGTTGCCAGCTCCAGTGCCTGCACGCTTGGAAAACTGAGACTAACTTTGAAACAAGGCACTGAGATTTCTACCCTGCTGCCTTCTAACAGGGGCTGAGACAAGGGGCTCTGTACTGAAGGGAAGGTGGTTACCTCTGTCTGCAAGGGTTTCATAACTGACTATTAATCCAAAGACTAAGTTATGCTGTAAAACCACACTTGCTGCACACCATTAGGGAAATGCTGACCACTCCAGGAAAGCAACTGTATATTTGACTTTCTTAACGGGATTAAAAAGATGGAACATTTCCTGATTTCAAGTTATCTGGTTTCTGCAAGTGCTTTAAGTGCTGCACGTCCCCACTGCCTTTGCTTCTGCAAAGAATGCTGCAAATGTTTGCTGCAGTCTAACAGAGATTCTCCACATTGGTTTGCACTGAGAATGTTGGGCTTGTGAGCAGATTCTGCCACACCTGACCCATGAGAATGTGTCTGCCTCTGCTCAAGGACAAGCTGAGGGAGGAGGTTACTCTGATGGCTCCTAATGGCTGAACAGCACTGAGGATAGCTAAGGGTGTTTGGAACACTTTAAAAATGGAACTGTCTGAGCCAATGAGCTCGTTTTTATCTTACAAAAGGTAAATACATTTCTGTATCAGACTCTCACCTTCTTCAGTCTCCTCAAAAGCTGGATTAACCAGCCCAGGCTCCACAGTCCCCAGCGATACCACGGCAGCTGCAGAGCTTTCTGCCACAAGTGACGATCCTCCAGTTGGTACCTCTGGATCCTTGGGGGTGTTTGTCTCCACCTTGGCAGGAGAATCTTCCTTCCCTTTGGAAATGGGATTCTTTTTCCTCTGTAGTTCAGATTTGTATTTCTTGTAGCCAGGGCACCTAGAGAGAGATGGTCAGCGGCTGTAAGTAGCTAGTCTCTCTGCCTGTGTGCTTAACCCAACCAAAGCAAGCTCTGGCTGACAAAGGTATGTGAAGAGGCATGGTCAAGGTCTGCCCAGCTGCAAAGCTTGTATCACAGACGCTAAAATTTCTTCTCATTTGACCTTCAGCTTCTGCTTGTATTAGTAACAGCTTAAGAGCAGGCTTTCCAAATTATTAAGCAAGTTATTTTAAAAAGGAGAACGTAATACGAGCGGGAGTCTCCCTTGCTAAATATTTACCTGGCAAACACTCACCCAAGAAAACAATACCTCTTAAAATATAAGCAAATACTTAGCATTGACCTTTTAGAGATGACCATGAACTGTATCTTTATGCAAAGGAAGCGGCTCAAGTTTCAAGCTCAGCCTTGAACTAGGCTTAGTTTTTAACAAACCAGTAAGATGCAAGAGCAGCAAGAGAGGCTTGCCTTTTTTTTTTTTTGGATGAGACCTGACCCCCTCCCATCCACACAGGGGATGGCTTTCCTGGAATGGGAGCAATCTAGAGGATCTCATAATCCCACTGACTGCTCCCCACGTGGGGGTTTAAGAACAGAACAGAACAAAACATGTTGTATACGCAGCTACACCTCAGCCAGCCTAGCTCAGCAAAAAGGAGTGAGGAAAAACGAGCTCTTTTATCCAGCTTACTTATAAAAAAAGGTGGGGGGTGAGGAGGGTGATGAATGCAAAAGCATCACTTACAGGGACATGAGTAGTTTTGGGTGTTTACCAGAGTCACTTTTCAAATTAAACTCTACTATTTACATTCTGGCTGAACAAGTCTCATCCCAGCATTACTTCCTCTGGTTTATGCCTAGGCATTTATTCTCCAAGCAGTAAGATGACCCCAAAACTGAAAGGCAGAAGCTGACTGAACCACTCGCCCGCGTGTCTCTCTCAAAAATGTCAAGAAACAAATTCATTTTGCAAATGGCAGAGAAATCCCCCAAGAAAATAATCTTGCTAGATGCTTCTTATTTCCTTAAGTCTCTCGCTATCAGTTAATCTCACTTAAATCAAAAAAACCAGGAACACCAAAATCCCTGGGTAATTTTTTTTCCTCCTTTTTTTTTTCTTTTTTTTTTTTTTTTTTTTTTTTGTTTTTGTGTGGTTTTTTGTTTTTGTGTTTGTTTTGTTTTGTTCAGTCTAATTAT
>WUAM01000170.1:846849-858924 GCA_024336885.1 Actenoides hombroni | reverse complement strand
TGCCTCCGGGGGGCCCCGGGCGTCGGCGGGTGGTTGTTGGCGCGGGCGGGGGGGGGGGGGGGGGGGGGGTGTGGGTTTGGGGGTGGGGTGGCGAGAGGGGGGGGGGGGGGGGGGGGGCGGAGGTGAGGAAAAAGAAGAGGAAGAAATTTCAAAAGAAGCTTAAATCTAAACCACATTTCCTTCCTTTTAAGCCCACTCCCTTCAAAAAAAAAAAGCTCATTTTAACAAACAATGCATTGTTCCCCACTCATCCATGCCTAAGTTCACCCCTGGAAACAAATTTCCTCTAAAAAGACTAAAGCTTCCTAAGTGGAAACAAATGTAAAGAGCTGTCCACGACACGGTTTGTGGTACCACTGCAGAAAGGCTGGAACTTCAGCTCCTCACAATCAGCATGAAAATGGGCAAACTGAGATCTTTGTAGGTGCCTCTCTACTAGTTTTGGCAGAGATCTCTCCAGTCACATCCTTTTTGAACCTTCTTGTTGTAGTTAGATATAAAATTCATTTGAGTGTGGTAGCAGATTACTCTACAAGCACAGAGACTACTGCAGGGAGGAGTCTTTTAACCAGGCAGTTACTTTAATGAAGGAGGAAATGTGGTACTTGGGTGAAGCTAACACTGTATTCCACAGTGGAAGGGAGTTTGCTATTGTGGTGGTGGGATTTTTTTGGACAGTTTTGCAGTCGTTTTTCTTTTTTTTTCTTCTTTTTAAGTTCATGCAAAAATTCCCAGAGTCTTTTACGAGAAAACACAACAATGCAAAACAAAACCAAAAGAAATTGCAGAACTGTGATGAAATGGAAAATTTCTGAAAGACAAGGTGGAAAATATCTGAAAACAATTGGTTTGTCTGAAACAGGTAAAAGTCAAAGCAAGAGCGAGCACTGGTCTGCACCAGTGCCTGGAGGACACGGCTGGCACGCAGCAGCTCTGGAGGAGGGTAGGCAAGAACAATAAGATAGCAAGAACGGCAAGAAAAAATTAGTCATGGGTTTCTAAAAAAAAAATAAAATAAATCATCCATCACTCCAATTAATTGTCAGGCATAAGTCAGCTATTTAATTAAAGGGATAACGTATCACCAACGGAATCAAGCCGTTCTACGGGCGAATTTTTACCCAGCCATAGAAACTTTTTCACTTCAGAAAGATTAAAACATTACTGTCACGGTTCCAGGTGGGTACAGGGCATGAGTTGTTTGCTTCTCCTCCAGCTGCTGCAGTGCCAGAAAGCATCTTCCCCTCGAGGGGAGCACTTAGTCAGGATGCACAGACCTGGCTCGTCTCTCTGCATTTACTCCTTAACTCTTGCAGAACTGACTGGGTGCTCCCCAAAAAGGAAAGCAGAGTTCACAGCAGACAAGCAAACCAAAGGAGGTGTGCCCTGCCCCCTTAGAAACAGCCCTGTTCTTCAGTACTTCCCTCCATCTGAAACGGGCATCCCTACTGTCTGCCTTATAAAAAGGCCTTTGCTTGACCTTAAATCATTTTACAAAGCCAGAAGGGAACATTTCAACACCAGCCAATCACTTAACATCCCCTACCAATTCTAATCAATCAGCTCAGCACCAGTGGTTAGCAAAACACTGGAGTTTCCAAGGCAAACATCTACCGGTAAGAAATACTTGTGCTTCGGGTTGCAGTATTTGCATAAAGCTTTGGCAGGTGATTAAACAAATCTACTCTCTCAGCAAAAACAAACCCCATGGTAATTTTGCTGATAAACTACTTTTATAGGGGGGGGATTTCAGATTCTGTACCAAATTCATTCTCTGCTCTCTGTGTTTAAAGGTTATACAAGATGAAGCCCATTTATGAGTCATTTCAAGACTAGATTAAAAAAAGAAAAAGAAAGGAATATAAAAGTCTCGACGCTGTTTTCTTCCCCTGTGACTCTAAGCTCTTCTACTCTCAATTCTAGATCCTGGGAAACAAGGTGTGAAGATTTCATTCAAAAGTGCCCAAATCAACGCTCCTGTCCTCTCCCTAAAGGGGACGCTCCTGCAGACAGCGGGGAAGCCAGGCCCGACACCTCGGTGATGGAAGGCAGCCCAGAGCCTTCGGCGAGGCAGGAGGCCGTGAGCAGCCCAGGGAGGGCAGCAGGCTCAGACAAGCCTGCCGCTCGCTCCGTGATTCAGGCACCGAGCAGATGTTCTCCAAGAGGAAAATTGCTAACATCTTATTCAGCAAAGACGAGCGCTCCGGCGCAGCAAGACAGGCTTTGAGCGTCTCGACAGGGTAGGGTTCCAACAGAGCAGGCTTGGCTCCTCTCGGCGTGAGCAGAGAGCTCAAGAGAGCCCATGCAGAGTCCCTGGGAGCCCAGCTCTGGAGGTGAGCTTCGGTATCTACTCAGTCTTCTGCAGTTACCACCAAACCTCAGTTACCTTCACTTCTGCAGGGCAGACCAAGCCCAACAACCCCCTTCGTTCTTGCACTGTTCTTTGTGTTACACCATCCCCTCCCTCCCCAGCTTCCTTCCACCAATGCCACCTCGAGTGGCACATTCTCTGCTCCCGCCTTGCTCCATGGGTCTGGGATCCCTCCCTCCACCTCACCCGTGCTTTAGCCTGCACATAATAGGAGGGAATCATAAAGTGAGGATCCAGCTTGGTCCCAAGTTTGCTACGTGTTGAAAATGTTAAAGCCTGATGTTGCTGCTCTAAGGGACTCTGTGGTTCTAAAAGTGGAACGTGAGGAATGCCTCTGGAGGCAGAATTACCTAGAAATTCTTCACCAAGTAATACACCCCATTCCTGTACATAAGGAATTGAAGGGAATAAAGCAGGAGAAATATCTTTACATTTCCCCCATTACCCTGCATAGGCTAGAGAAAAGATTTCTCTGGGATCACCTTCACCTTTACTGTATTTTAGGATTTCTTGTACTGTGACTGACTCAAACAATAGACCTTTTTTGGGTTTTTTTGGTTAAAGGAAGACTTATCAGGTTGTCTAATCTAATTCCCTGCCAAAGCAAGACTATTCCTGACAGTATTAGCACGTTGCCTCTTCTTGTTTTAACTCAGCTAGGGCCCAGAGCCGCAGATCTACACCCCCTCCGCACATCTACAAGGCTGCTAATAGCTCTAGGAGGGAGCATGCCAAGAAGCACACCGAGAGCAAACAGCTCAGCACCATGCCTGATGGACAAACTCTGCTCAGTTCTCCAAAGCACCCTGGAACTGTAAACAGAACCGATTAATTACTTCTACAGCTTTTTCTTCTTTTTGTTTTAAATCGTTTTTTAAAGAAAAAAACCCCATAATTCCCTAAGAAGTCTCTCCAGTGTCGTGTTCCCACTTGCACTGCAGTGACTGCAGTGGTCCCTGACTGCCCCGAGAGCAACATCCCTGCTTCCAGCCCAGCCTTTGAAGCCTCAGCATTTCAGAACCCAACTCTTGCTCCTCGTTTTTAAGGCTTTCACTCTGCCATTGATAGCAGGGAGCACAAACTAGGGCAAAATTCAGCCCAGGCCTGTCTGCTCCTGTAATTCCAGCATGTGACACAAGGCACTTTCAGTCAGGAAGATATTTACCCTAATGACAGGTGTAACATTTTTGCTATTCCCATTCAAAGGCGGAGAAATTGCATCACCAGAGGCTAAAATCCAGACCCGGGGAGGCACCAGCTCATGGGAATTTCACACTTCAGTGTGCCTCCGAATATGATCTCAGGGTGACCTACCTGAGATCACACTGGAAGATCCTGGGAGGGGGAACAACAAAACAAAACACCCAAACAACAACAAGAAAAATCAGGAGTGTTTCAGTTAACTGATTTACAAAACCCCAAGTCAGAACACATTTCATATTGGGAAATAAAGAACTGTGCAGCCAGCCTGCAGAAAGGGCACACGACAGGGGTGGAACACGGCTCCTAACAGGTTAGGAAGACTGGAGGAATGTCTCACACTGCTTAAGTTAAAAAAATAATGTAAAAAAAACCCCCAAACCAATAAAACAAACAAACAAAAAACCCCACAACCAAACAACAACAAAACAACCAAAAAGAAACCTGCCAAATAACTGGTTCTCTGTATTTAAAAAAAAAAAAAAACCCGACTTTTAGCATGGAGAATATTTTGGAAATCCCAGAGGTTTATGTTTTTGTGCACCTGGAGGTTAACAGAGACTGTGAGACTGAAAACCCCGACACAACAGCTGGATTTGGGATTGCAGGGCGCGTGCCCCACATTTACTGCTGTGGAATAGGTCACTGTAAAAATTATACCAGTTATTATAGTTCTAGCTACATTTCCCCAGGAGACTGGAAATGCAACATTCCAACTCAAGGCTAAACAATTAATTAATTGGGGGGGGGGGGGGCTGGACAAAACAAAGCCAGCACCTTCTGGATTCAGATGACTGAAGGCACAAACCCAAACCCCATCTGCTTGCATAAAAGCAAGTTCAAGGTGGATTCTACTGTGGCCAACCCAACGTTCTGGCAATAAACCATAATAAAAAGTGGCAGACCTTGTGCTCAGCTTTCTTCAAACGGCTTGCACTCAGTTAAGCAAGTTTTGTGCTTCACAGAATGGCAATTTTGTTATTTCCCCCCACACACCTTTTATAAACAGAGTGAAGCACATTGCAGAAACATTCTGTAACAGGGGGATTGCCAAATCCCATCACCCATCAAACCAGGATTTCACACACGTGCAAGGGGACAGACAGGTTTTCTACGAAATACATTGACTGCTGTCCTGGCCCAACTCCTCCAGCGTGCTGCTGTTTCACAGCCCTGAGGAAAATGCCCTTGGTTTACACTTGGGGCACAGAAAATGGTGTTGAAAGATCAGAGGGTTCCTATAAGCAATACTTAAAAGTAGGTCTTTTTTTTTTTTTTTTTTTACCAAAGCCACAATATCAAACCCAAGAACAGTTTCAGGTGGTGACACAATGTCCCGTGATCTTTCTTTTTTTGCTTTCTGATATCGCCGAAAATCAGGCCGCTGAATGGAAAAGTAGAGAGGTTAAAGCTTCTGCAAATGATAAATTTATACAGCTAAATAAGAAGCAGCCCTTTCACTAATTAACCTGCCTTGGAGCCAAAGGGTTTCTAATGAGCCATCTCCAAGCTCTGCACACACGTGAACACTTTGATTGAGAAACTCTAAATCAAAGGGAATCAAATCTTTCTTTATTCCTTCGACACAAAGGAAGATCAACAGTTTCAACTTTTCCTTGTCCCCCTCGTTTATGCCCATTCTCTAACCATAGATTCGTATTCTAACACCCTGCTGTTTCTGTGCCTATTGGACAGCTTCGTATTTAATCTGCTTGAACTCCTTGGCAAGGATCCCCTTTCTCAACCAGGAAACAGAAAGCCAATTGTACTTTCATTAATTATAATCAGAATCATTACCCTGTTAGAGCAGAAAAGATTTATTATTCCAGGAAACCCTATTGTGAGGGATGTGCTCAGAGGCGTGGTTGACTAGAGCCAGACTATCCCAAGGAGTTTTCTCTGTCAGCTCTCCAGGGTGGTACATGCAATTTCAGTTCTAACATAATGCACTTCAAGATAGATTTAAAGAAAAAACCAAAACAAAACAACCCTGTTTTGTTAGTATATTTGAAAGTTCAAGATAAGAAAAGATCTCTTAGCTTTCTATTACTTGTCTTTAAAATCTTAGCAGCAAGCAACAGCTCAAGATGCAAACATCCACCTCATTTTTAGGAGGAAGAAAAACTGACACGAAAAATTAAGATGCTGGCACTTGTAATTCATTTCTCTCACTACCATATGCTCTTAACATTTGCTTCTCGGCTCAGTCAAGGGTATCACAGAACAGTGTCTCAGCAGGGACCCAGCGTGCTAAAGTAGCAGGACTAACAATGTAATTTCAACAATTAATCCCACTTCCTTTTTTTTATATACAGAACAGGAGATTCTGGTGTTATTGTTCAATTAATATTAGCTGGGTAACAAGAACCAATACATCGCCTCTCTCCTCCCTTCTTAAGGGATTAAGTAGGGGTATAAAATATTTCCCACCTACACTTTTCTCCCCAGGGGACGAAACAGTGACTATTTTAACAGACTGCTCTGAAAAATGGATACATTCAATGCCATCAAATGGAAGTGAAGACAAGTGCTGCAGAAAAAATCTGCTTTATTTCTATTTCCTCCTGCTCCCTCCCCTTCGCTCCATGCCTCTGCTGTACCCACCAGCCTTCCTACACCCTGCCTTCCACACAGGCCTGCAAGTTGCTCATTTTGTGCTGGCAGGAATGCTTTTGGTGTACCCCTCGCTTCAATCCGTTTGCTTCTTTGCAGAATTTGACTCAAAGACTCTTGTGGAAGTTCCACTCTGGCAGCATAAGTAGATTTTCTTTGTGTGCTCTTTATTTTTTTTTTCCTATTGTGTCTTATCACCTCTCTCTAGGAAGTTAAATACCCCTTCTTCCACCCCCACCTCACCTAGGGTTTTAACTTTGCAGCTATCTGCAATTCCACCCCTACAAATCAGTTTGATGTTTGTGGGAGTAGTTTTCTACAGACAAAGGAAGAAGGAATCCAATGCTATAATTTAAGGATAAAGGATCTAATCTGTAATTAATAACCAAAGCTTCTCTTGCAATTAAAGCAAAAAGCCCAAAACCAAAACAAAGAGGGATTAGGAGATTTGATGTTCAGATTTAAGTTCATCTAGATACCTGGTAGCACGCTTACTTTCCACAGAGCTGGCTTTGCTTTGAGGACAGGAGGTAAAGATCCTGTGTCTATTTGCTATGTGTGAATAACACCAGATGCTCTTATCACACCACTGTCTGCGTGACTACCTGTAAATTCCTTGTATAAAGGAAAAAGCACCCCTGTTTACAGAATCTGAACGAAGTATGTCATGCGTGGAGACTTTTCTTTGCTATAAACCTTCCTAACCAGCCAGCCCTCAGAGCCCTTACTCTTGCAGGAGCTTGTAGATCATTGTTCATTTGTGACCTGGGGGTTGCGTCTGTAATACAGGTCAGAAAAAAGCAGATAGTTTCTTATCACAGAGTTTCTGAGGCATACAAGGGAAGCAGCAGACTGTGCATTATGTAACTGTATGGGGTTTAAAGTCCCTGTTTGAATATCCTCACCAAGGTAGTCATCATCATCGTCGATATTTAAAAGTAATGTGATGGGGGTGGGGAAGAAAAAGCCTGTTGCTTTTGCAGACAGAAGGTATTCCTATAGCCATAAGCCTTGCCTATCTTGTGAGAAATTCTTACAAATCTTTGATCAGCCTGTTACTTTGAAATTAAAGAAGATTCATTTCAGTTTAAAGAAACTGATCTTGGCTATTCTCAACCTTAAGCATGAAATAATTTGTTTTCAAAGTTAGTGGGGGAAAAAAAACAACCAACCAACCACAAAACAAACCCCAAACAAGCAACACTTGCAAATGCTGTTTTCTACATAACTTCACCATATGGGATCCAGCAGCATGAAAGCAGAGGTTTGCACCTGGTGATGAAATGTTTCCCAACAACAGACACAGAGCTATAATTCTTAACATCAAAACCATCGCGCTGGGGCTTTGCTGCAGGATAAAGCAGTGCAGAGCTTTTCATTACCCACACACCAAGTCAAATTCTGGGTTACAGTAGCAACAGTTTGGGTTGTTGGTTTTTTTTACGGTGCTGTTTTAAGCCAAAGAGTTTGGCACCATCTCTGACAGCATCTCTTCATATCAATAGGCACCTGGAATCTAAACTCTGCAAAGAAAAGGCCAGTGATTGGTGCCAAACATACAGCACAGCTCTTCTAGGTGGACCAGTACATTTCCCCCAACCCTGGCTCTTTTTTCTCAAGTGCCCCAGCCTGTGCTTGATGCCAGCAGCAGCAGCAGGGCATCACCTTGCTGAGGACACAACACTCCAGGCTTCCTTTCACCAGGCAAAAAGGGCATTTTATCAAAACCAGTGCAAAGCACTTTCTAGCCCAAGCTTGTTCCCACTAACTAAAAAAAGCTGAATTCAAAGATAAATAAGTCTGTAATTCCCCTTTACATTCCATTCTACCATCAGATCATGGTAAAGGGGAAGAAAAGAAAGAAAGAAACAGAGTTATCTTCATCTAAAACAAAAACCAAACCTCAACACCTAATTCCCTAGACCAGGTCTCCTCAAAATTGTGGCTCCAGGTAAGTTTGAAGTGAGTTTAAACTCCTGCCAGTGCCCGTGGGCAGGCAGAGCTGCTGCCCCCAGGACCTGAAATGCCCTTCCCCACAGATGAAGCTAGCAAGTAAATCAGCACTTCGTTGGAAGAAGAAAAAAAATAAATATCTCTGGATTAAGAATTACATTCCCCTAAAGGTTTACAGAAGAGTATTATGGTTCGTTTCCAAAAGACTTGAGGCACATTCTGCTGCTCAGGACATCTGTGATACTGGTTCCCCAGCTTAAGGACAGTTGCACATGTAATTTAAGAGGCCTTTTCATCGTAGAGTTTCTCCTGGTCTATCTTTTTCACTGTAGACTTAACCCTCCCAGGTAGGAGGAAACAAAACTGGAAGAGGTATTTTTGATTTGATTTTAGATTTTTTTTTTTCATCAAGTCTTATCCTGATTCAAAGCTGTGTCCAAGCTGGTACCAGAAACAGGTCTTCAAGAACAATTGTTATCTTGCCTTACTGGGCACATATTTACAGTATGGGTAAAATGATAATTACATTATACTTTCTCCTGTTCTAAAAATAATTTTAAATCGGGAGTGGCTGTCTCACCAGTTGAAAGAGCTGGAACAACAGACCAAAGTCCTTCCACTATCCACAAATCAATGCAGCACTCACATTCTTCCTTAGGCACCCGTGAATGACCTCACCTTCCAGTATAGGCACGGGGAGACAAAATCTCCTTTCTCTGATCAGTTTTCCATCTGCTGAGTAAAGCAGCCAAATAGCCCCAGGTGTTAACCTCACAGGTTGGTTGGGGTTTTTTTTTTCCCCCCAATCCTAAATACAAAAAGGCCCAGAAGACCCATTACGTTTATTTTTATGTATCCTACTTGACATAATCAGGCGACATTTTTTTCTTGGCTATCAATTGAGATCTTGTAGAAGAGGATATCCTCAGATCTAAGGTTCCCAGGGCAGGGGTTGGTTTATTTCTTTATTTTCTATTTTGAGACCTGCAGCAGCACTCACTAGGCCAGAAAGAATTTATCTGTTATTTATTAGTCAAGGGGTGGGAGGTTAGTAAGTCTGAGAACTTTACAAGTAGGGCCGATCATGATTTACTGGACTTTCAATAACTGTACCACAACTGATGTCACAGGTGAGCCCCTTAAACTCTCCAAGCTTTCTCTCAACCCCTTTTTAACTGTCAGAAAACCAGCTTTTAGAGAGAAGAGTCTGCTGCAGCTGTTGACAAAACTTGCCCGAGTCATGGCCCAGGCAAAGAGCAAAGATAGACAAAATGGGTTTGCTTTTTAAAAAAAAAAACAAACCATAATACCTTCCAGTACTTCCAGAACATTCCAAGTAAGGAACATTACAACCTCTAAACTAAATTTGCAGAGAGAGACCCTCTGAAGTCAGGGCACCACTATATAGGCATAAAACCAGCCTTCCTCTATAAGCTGCGGATCTTCTCTCCAAATTCCCCCAGCTTCATTCCCTTCCCCTCTTTCCAGCCCTAAGTGCTTTTCCCTGGGCCAACGCAGTAATTCCTACTACTCGTGTTCACCTAAATCCCCTCTGACGCTTCAGACGGTTTGACATACTGCCTCGTGAGCAATTTCTTATCCAGAGCATCAAAAAGATTGCCAGATATTTTCACGTTTTCAAAGCCGATTCGTGTCAAGACATTTCTGAGCCAAGAGCAACGTTTTCTGTGTTGTAACCCGGAGAAGATCGACTGGCGAGGGACTGTCAGGCACAATTCCGAACAACTGTACGAACAGCAGCACTAGAGTAAGCCGAGAAGGAAAAGCCAAACAAGAGGGGTTTGTATTGAAGCAGCAAAAACATACTCAGGCCTGTGAGCAAGACAACAGCTGCAACCACTCCGGCAAGATACACACCATCAGAATGAAAAGATGCAGCTTAATTTTCCAAGTGAAATCAATACAGCAGTTGCAGCAGGATTTATTTTTTTTTATGCGGAAAACTCCAATTATGTGGGAATAGCAAAACAGAGCAGAGGGTGCTTTGTGAACTACAGATATTTTGTTCTGCAGCTCTCTTTTATTATTTTACATTTATTCTTATTATACTATTAAGTCTAAGACTCTACAATCTCATAAGCACATGTAAATTCATCTATTATCCATACTTAGGGAAGTACGGCACCACCATGGCTCATGAAACCATTAATTACCATTTCTAATACTGGAATCGCCATCCAGGCAGCACTAATTTTATCCAGAATAATCCTCAACCTGTTTGATCACGTATCTTTGAACCTCCTGGAGTTAGTTTGGTTTTTTTTCAGAGGTCATTGAGCTGCCAGGTCCCTTCTGGAGCAGTTTCTGCCACCTTTTACAGCTCTCATTCCCCAGGCCGTTAAGGTTGGGTTTGTTTCTGAACTCTTGCTCTCGCTTCCCTCGCTATTCATTTGGTTAGGAACTTCATAAGAAAACTGTCTTTTGACAGCCAAGGTTCCTTTTCGCTACACACCACAGGCCCTTCCCTCCATTCCACTGGGGTTCTATGCCAGTGCATCTCCGTTATTTAAATGAAGTTCCATATGCAGCAGGCTTGCATATACTAGAGCAGACACGGAACTAAGGTGAACGAAGGTGTGGATTTGCAGCACTGCTGAGTTTTCCAACGGCTAGCGAACCCCATAAAAGGTTGGCCTCCTGTTTATCATTTCCCTGCTCCATCCTCAGCCATATGACCCCTTTGTTTCTCCCTGCACAAGCACTGCTGCTGTTTTGACTTCATGAGCTGGTTCAGAGAGCAAATCCCTTTGGGGCAGGGAATAAATATTACCACCGCCTTCGCCCCTTTCAGCAGCAGCCACACGGCATCTGCTTAGTCACACTGCAAAAGAAGGAGTTTGCGCGTGTAACTTCAGAGAAAGAAGTTTTGTTTTGAAGGAGCCATGTGCACAATCTGCTTTCTCTTTGCTGGAGAGCTGCCAGATGAGCTCTGGCCTTCAAGCATCAAGGACAAACGTCAGCACCGTCCCTCAATGCAGCACACAACTGGCATCGCTGCGGGAGGGTAACCACAGTCCTTTAAACTGCACCGCGGCACCCAAACCTTGGGCTGCTCTGCAGTCTCCAAAGGCTAAAGGATTAGACTAGACAACTCTGGGGCCCTGTGACAGAAACTTCCTTGGGCTGCTTATTATCTCCATAGGCTTGTATGGCGTGACCCAGCCCCGACATGCCCTTTGCACATCAGGGACCACTCCTAACACTTATTACCTGCGCTTCAGCCGGGACTGCGTTTCCTACGGAGCCTTTCTACAGTTCTGGTCCTTTCGCCTTGTCTAAAAAAAAAAAAAAAAAAAACTGGAGCGCTAAAAATCGGGAGCAAAAAGTGAAGCTATGACCCTTTTCGTTTTGGAAACGCTCGTTTTGCATGCCTGACTTGACCGAGGTAAAGCAAGACCAGAAAAAAAAAGTCACTCAAGCGCAGTTCCAAAGCATGGCTTGAAGCAAACCGAGCCTGCAGTGCCACGGAAAGGGGCTGGCCCGCTCTCCATGCCACCTCCTGGGCTGGCACCAAGCTGGCTGCTGCCTGGGCTGGCTGCTTGCGGGCAGATAGGAGGCCAATGTCAGAGCAGGGACGCGTCAAGCGCACCCGAGCACGCGGCGAGGCAGAGCGGGACGGGCCCGCAGCCTCAGCCCCGCTCAAACCCCTCCGGGAAAGCTGATAAATTAAATAAATTGAAAAAGCGCCTTCTGGTTACACGGCAGCCCTTCAACGTTTCTTTCCAAGCTTCTTCCACACCTCTCCAGAGCATTACCTTCGTGTTTAACGTCACCTATAGTTCTTACCTTTAAGGCACTGCCAAAACGCCATAGCACTGTTATCATCCAATGGACAGAGTTGTTTTGGTCCAAGTACTGAGAGAAAATGCTCAGAGCAGCATGAGAAGTTATTCCTATTTTATTTCTACAGAGCTGTA
>WUAM01000170.1:834626-845905 GCA_024336885.1 Actenoides hombroni | reverse complement strand
GGGGTTGGCGGAGCCCTTGACGGGGTCGCCTCAGCGAGCGGCGCGGCCGCCGGGGACAGGTGCCGGGGCTTCTCCGCTGGGAAAGACCCCGGTCGCTCACCCCGGGTACCTCAGGCCTGTGGGGAACTGTCTTCCCTCTCCTTTAGGGACATCTCCCCTTCCTCCTAAGGTGATTCGCGCACCCCCCGGGGATGTTTCCTCTGCTACCGGCGTCCTTAGGCCTCTGCTGTACCAAAGAAAACCCTGTAAAATGGAATAAAGAGCAACACCTGATGCTGTTCTGAGCGCAAGGAGCAACCTGTAGTTCAGCCAGCCGAAGGAAAACACAGACTTCGAGAGGAAATTACTTTTTGCATTTACATTCTGCCCGCTCTTTTGGATGATAAGCAGAAACACTGATTATTCAGAAGTCCTCGGCTTGCATTGGCATCGGATTTAGTTGGCAAGGCAAGCCGTGAAAATCTAGGAAATTAGCGAGCGGGCTGAGAGGAAGCGCTGGTGCTGGGGGGCCCTTTGCGCTGCTTTGTGGCTGGTGGGAGCCAGGGCAGGGGTGGCACTGGAGACAGCAGTGCTAATTCCTGTGCTTTTACTATAAACCATAAATAGGTCCGGCTTCCGGGGTTCTTATTTAGGTAGCTCCCTGTAATTCTCAGGCTTCAAACCAGCAAAATGCCAGAGCAGGTGAGGTCTAAAAGTGTTCAAGCTCTGTTAGCGCTGTGTCCAAACTATGAATTGCTCCCAAAGAAGAAACCTTCCTGGTTTTGTATCACGCCTTTCTTTGTGACAGATCACAACTGGTTCCACACAATGAACAAGGACTATTTCAGGCAAAAAACCCAATCCCCCAAAACCACAACCTACAGCATTTTTGGGGGGGGTTATAATTTCTTTTTCTGGTTCATCACACAACCTTGTAAAGTCTTAGTGCAGTTAAGAGGGTCATGAAGTAATAAAGAAGATGATGCTTCTGCAAATAAAGGAAAAAAAAAAAAACCCAACAAAAAGCCCAAACATTAAATCATCGTTTTAAAGGAGGATCTGCTAGGAAGGAAACCTTTGTACATTGCCATTGGTAATATGCAGTGCAGGTGGAACTGGTGCTCACCTGTCTGCATTTGATGATTTAGGCACATCCTGTAGTTGCTGAAATGGATCTAAAGGGAGAGAGGGGTAAGTGCTTCCAATATCCTGATAACACCCTCACTGGGTTAGTAGGGCTGGAGATCTGTGTTAAGTAAGACTACTCAAGAAACACTGGTACAGAGAGAAGAGATTGTCTTCTATTTCAGACATGGACTCATTTGGCTCCATTTATCCATCCTGTGTTGTTTCCTGTGTAACCTTTTTGGTTCTTTGCTACCTCCCTAAATCCTTCTGTTCCTGTTTTGGTCTGTTGAAGTCTTCCCCTGAGGGGCTGTGAGCCATGCTGGTTAGTATGAGAGCTGTGCTGGTTAGAGTGAGACCTGTGCTGGTTAATGTGTGAGGAGATCTTTGTGTTGCAAAGGTCAGACTGTAGAAGATCATGGTACCTAAAACCTAACGAGGCCCTTACTTGTTTTCATTTAGGTCACTGTTAGAAACCTAATGGAACCAAGGCACCAGTGAAACAAACGCCAACACTGCATCTTTGCTCAGTGAGATCCACGTTACCAGAGGACGTGAAGTGTATTTTTGTAGAGGTTTAGATTTGCCAAACGATAGACTTAGGTTAGACTAAATTGATGCTTGCTAGGATTTCCTCTGAAGCATCAAGGCTGAGAAGGATGGATAGCACCCCGTCCTCAGACTGCTCTGAAAGGAAGAAATAGTTTAGCAATAAAGCGTGTGATTGATCTGAGACTCTGTGAGATTAAGCTCTTGTTTGGGGCAGGAGCAGCAGCGAGCGGCAGCCCGGAGCTGCGTGACGGCTGGAAGAGCATTGCCAGCTCAAACACGAGCACTAGAGCCTGGCGCAGAGACACCAGACTGCACGGTCTGCACTGTCAGCCAACCTCACAGCAGAGCCTGGGCTCGTTAAGCTGGAACTCATTTATATTGAGCGCTGGCTTGTGTGTGAGCAGGCAAAGGCTTAAGCTAAGCTCTGTGGAGCTGGAGCGGTCGTGAGGGGAGGGATTTAAACCCGAGCACAGCACCAATCTCTCCTTGGTGCAGCCTGCAGCTCGGTTGGTGAGGACAGGAAACGTGTGGGTGAACTCTGGGTGTTAGGAAGACAAACCCCAGGGAAATTTCAAATGGATGCAAATCTTTAAAATTAGGAATTCTGTCTAGTTAGCACTCGCTGGAGATTTTTATCATGTACAATGACCTGTTTTTCCCAGTGGACAGTGTGCCCATATATAATTAAGATATGGTGAAAGTTTATTGTATAAGTGTGCTGGAATTTTGGTTTGGCTTTGCAATAAAGGAATCACCCTGAGTCATGGTTACTAAATGGAGTCATGGAGGATACAGGTCTCTTCTGCAGAGTGAATGCAAATGTAAGGAACTG
This sequence comes from Actenoides hombroni, assembly GCA_024336885.1. Lineage (NCBI taxonomy): Eukaryota > Metazoa > Chordata > Aves > Coraciiformes > Alcedinidae > Actenoides > Actenoides hombroni. Next base: position 843,417 of record WUAM01000170.1, on the reverse strand, counting down.
AAATTAATTTCTTTCCTAGTCCAGGCAAAAGCAGCCACATCATAAATAAGGCTGTGCCTTGATGACACGAAGCCTTTGCCGTCTTACTGGTTCCTACCAGCTCCTCGTTCCTGCCCTTGCACCACAAAACACCAACCCTTAGCTGTGTCTGCAGCTCTTGGTGTGGCTGAGCGGTGAGCGAGGTCAGGATGCTGATCCATCTGGAAAACAAACCAGGTGAAAATCTCTAAAAATAGATTTCATTTAAAAGAGGTAAACATATTTAAAACAGATGCATCTATTTCGTAAGCTGGATAGATCAGCTCCCCAGTCGAGTTTATGATTCAGAGGAGATGGATGGGTGAGATTCTGCCCTGCTAGTGCAGAAGCAAGCAGTTAGAAGAGCAAAGTGGCTAAATATGAAACTGATCCTGGTGAGGAAGGATCCTAAACCACAGCTGAACATCCCACCTGCAAAGCATAAATGGATTGCTCCACTGGGTTGCTGTGAGAGCAGTTCATATGATGTGTAAATTCAAACAGCAGCTCCTGCAGTTCCAGATGTAAACATTTTGCCTGAAAAGCATCACAACATTTGGGAGAGAAATAGTTTCTCAGATGACACTCAAATTCTAACTTTGATTAACCTTATGTCCCTGAGAAACTCAGTCTGCTGTCTCCTCCCTGTTACCTCTTGCACACCCTACAGTCTGTTGGTCCTCACTCCCTGTTGGTTTTAAAACACCAAAGTTCTTCTGCAGAACTTGAGGGCTTTTTATTGACTAGCAGTCCTGCTAAATTACTTGTGTAGCTTTTGGCAACAAAGAAAGTGCTCTATGAAAAAATATAGCAATCTCAGTTCCAGCTTCTGTCTGCTCTCACTGCTGATTATTTCCTGCATGTGTGATGGTGTAATTTGTACAGTAACCCCTGTGATGCTGTGTGGAGAAAGACTGTGGGTCACATACCTGTGCAGTGCATATGGCAGGGTTAAAACAGCACTTTCTGACAAACACAATCAGATATATCACATAAATAGACTTACAAGCTTACAGGCTGCTAATCATTTTTTTTATTATTATTTCACATGAAGATTTAGAAACTTTTCTTTTTTAAATCCGAAAAATAAAATATAGAATCAATAAGCAAACAATAGGAACAATAACAGCAGGGAAACTGAATGAGGAAGCAAAATCACACCATGCAAAGGTTTGCAGCTTAGTTTAATGCCACTAATGTTACATAAAACTGGGTAACTGTGCGTGTTTCTGTCGTCCTCTTGTGGGAAGGTGCAAAGAATAAATGACTGCACAGTATTAATTTGGGACTCGGTTTTGATGTTTCATCACAAACAAACCTAAATTCCCAACCCACGCACAAGAATGTAAACACAGTTAAAAAACAAATCCCACAAACAAGGAGCGAGAGTCATCCCAGGAATTTATGATTAAATGGCCTGGAATCTCCCTTTTGTGGAAAGCAGAGCCCTGGAAGTGCACGTGCATGAAGGCACAGGGGATTCTGGTAAATCCAAGGCCCTGAGCACATTGTTTGGATTCATTCCCCCAGATTCTGTGGGGCTTTTGTTCCTTTGGCCGTATGTTGTTACGTTTGCTGCAAATTACTGCTCCATATGCCCAGCATACTGCATTTATATGAAGTAGTCGGAGACCCAGTATTTGAAATTTATAAATGGGAGCAAACAGAATATTAAGACATAAAACATAAGACATAAAACATAAGACATAAAACATAAGTATCTTATATGTGTTAGTAATGACTTAGGACCGTTTTATATTACCTTTCCTTCTGGTGTTTTATTAACAGCGGTCAGTTATTAACAATGTTGGAGTACTTTATTTGATGGATCTGTAGAATGTTTCCATTAGAACTAAACAGATTGATTCTCTGCTTGTAGGAAAGTGTGTGTTGGCAGATATCAAGAGGGCATCTGGCTTTTCTTAGGAGGGGAATAACCCATCTGGCTTTTTACGGTGGAGGAGGTACAATAACATAAATTAAAAAGCAGTCCATGAAGCAAATCGCTTTCCTGATTTCCTGTCGTGAATAATATTGATGGCTAGTTCATATTTTTTGAAATGATCCTGTTGAAATGTTGCAGCTGCTTTGTAACCAACACAGGTTCCTTTCCGTCGCCATGCTTCCGTTGCAGCGTCTGAAATGAGACTGCAGAAATACAACACCACTCAAGAAAGATACTGTAGCAATAGGTAAAATGACATTTCATTAGGCCAATTTCAGATGATTAATTTTCTGTTGTTATTTTACAGGGCTGAGATTTGACCTTTTGAGAGATGCTGGCCTCAAATGCCTTGACTCTCCGCCTATATTAACTTCCTGAAGAAAGAGATGAGGTACCATCAAGTTTCTAGAAATTATTTTTATAAAGCAAGTATACTGTTCATTTAACTTTATAGCCCATAATTGCAACACTGTTCTCTTAGTTAGCACTGATAACAGATACTAAGTAGACTTGATCCAATTCAGGAATATTATCTGTATGATTTTGCACCAGGGAGGTGCTGCTGCTCTCTTATGCAGAGTATCAACTAAGCAATCTGTTTCAGCAGGGTTGAGATTTTCACCTCTAGCCCCTTTTGTTCTGTTAACTGTTTAAAAACAAACGCTGACTTTCTGCCGTCTGTGTTTATTGACACTGCTTCTTGGAGAGCTGGGTCAGAGGAAAAGGCTGCATCTGTCAAGGGGTATTATCCTGTCCCTAACAGGAAACTCTTCCCCTTAAAGTCCCAAGTGAGACTGCAGCAACTTGCTGCAGTCTTCCGGGAGAAGCAGGAGTCACAGGAAGCCTGCAGCACTACTCCTAGTGTCCCTCAACTCCCTGACACAAGGGTTGAGTAGCAGCAGCAATGAGTATGTCTGGGGGATGAAATACAGAGTACAGCATGGTATTTCTGGAGTACATTCAGGTCTGGTTCATTAATTATTTCAAGATAATAGACAGAGCACCTTTATTTCTCCAGCCTATGCATAAAATACTCGGGGGACTATGAGTTTGGGGGTTTTAATCCCCCTTCATTTTGAATTATCAGCCACTGGGTCCTTTCATCATAGCCACAGGGCCAGTCCCCTTCCAGTCTTACGAGGTGTACACCCTGCTTCAGCAAAGTTACTTTTAAGACAAAGACTGTTTGTATTCTGCTTGGCCATACAATGTCCTTTGCTAGGAAGACATCTACATTCAGAAAACTAAACCAGCGCTCCCCTTGGTTCATGCCACCACAACATCTTTCAAATATTTCTCAGGAGCAGTATCTTTTCAGTTGTATTTCCTCCAGCTGTACAGATGGAACCTACACCTGGATTCAGGCAATTGCTGCACGGGTCAAAATAGCCGTCATCAGTGGGACGCTGTACTTTGATAGCTATGCAAAGAATGTTAAAGAATCAAAACGAAGATCCCTAAACTCATAAAAAGTGGCAGATGCCATTCATCAGTTCTCTCCCAACAGCTTGCTGCAAGCAGTTCAGCACAGCAGGTGCCCAAGTGATTTCAGTGTGTATGTAGAAAATATCTCCGCAGGGATTGCTGCGTTGCTGCCTGATTTACACCCACTTCTGGCATGGGAGACAAGACCCAGTGTCCAACTCTTTAATGGTCTACAGCATCGTCCTACAAGGGTGTGAAGAAGCACCTCAACATCAGGGTGTTAGAGAGGCAAAATGTACCGAGACACTGTGGAATTTTTCTCCCCAGGGTTTTTAGTCACTGTAATTGCCCTGGAATACATTTGGTATTTACAACAATCAATGTTTAATAACAGCAGTATACACCCAAAAGGATTCACAAGATGAATGTGGGATGGCTGCAAGTCTCATCAAGATCTAACACAGACCTGTCCCTGTACTAGTTAACCATCTTTGTTCTTCAAACTTCAGGCAAAGTGACATCTTTCTAGCCAGACTGTTCAGTCTACACCAAGAAAAAGACATGGCCTGAGGAAAAAGCAAGATCCATCCAAAGTAATTGCTATGTGCTGCAGCTGGAGCCCTGCTTCCAGAAAATAGCTAAATATAAACATTCTGAACTGAATGGGTGGGAAGCCAAAACTGCCTTGCAGCAAAGATACCCACTAAATAGGATTATCCATTAACAAGCTAATCCACCAGAATCCATTCAGCCACAGTACTGAGAAAGAGAGCAGAGAAATAAGGAATATAGCTGCTTAATTATACCATTATTCAGTTTTTTTCTGAAAATGCCATTGTGGCATCTGGGATGAGTTATTTCTCGCATTCCTAGACCAAGCTACTCCACATCCAAATCATGAGGTTACATTTTTGTAGCTGACACTCTGGAACTTTGCGGGCCATCCCAGGGGACCTGCAGCTCTCACTGTTTTCTTCTGCTTGTTGCAGTGCCACTGGAAATAGTGTGAAGGGGAGGGCTTATGGGCAGCACACACAATTTCAGTGGCTGTGTCCCAGATGGTAGCTTGGAAAGGACACTGCAACCCCTGTGATAGTGCTTCCCACCATCTTTGTACCTGCAGATCACTAGAATAGAAATCTAAAGTGTCACAACAATCATACAGCTGTGAAAAACCTTTCCTAGGAATACTTTGTTTTTTAAAAATCATTCTCCCACAACCTGAGATTGTGACCAGGTTGGTTTTTGGCAGACCCAGCTGTGAAGTCCTACAGCCTTCTGTAATATGTACCTTAGACTTTTTTTTGCTTTTCTTTTTTTCTTCTGGAGAAATATAATTGTGCAGAGTTGCCACCTTAAATTTTGGACCAGATGCCTCAGGTTTTCTGAGAGTTTTCATGGGTGCAGTACAGAAGTTTCTTGACCATAACAATGACTCTCTGCAGCCATCAAAGTCCTCCGTTCTGCTGAGTTCTGATGTAGGGGATGGTGATAAATCCAAAAAACAACAGGTACCTCCATTTGACACGGAATATTCCAGTGTTAATTCTCTTCCAGACAGTCCTCTTCCTGAACACTCAAGTCATCATCTGTGGAAACCAAGCCTTTTGTGTTCCTGTACAGAAGAATAGTGACTGGTATTTTATGGGCTCATCTTTCAAACAGCGTAAGGTGCCCTGAGGGACTGTTCTGACCAGTTTTAGCTGCCTGCCTTGAATTTAAGCTATGCATGATTTAGGAAGAAGGACCTTGTTAAATACATTCCAGTGGTGAGTTAACATAAGAAAACAAATATCTTCTGTAGAATGTTAGCAAAAGTGCTACTAAGTCAGGGTTGTTGTTTTTACTATGAATAATTTGCTTGACTCACGTTATTAAGACTCTGCAGTCTGAACATAATAAAGGAGTTCTGAGCAAGGTGTGACTCCCTCCAGCTCAATCATCCCGACTTGGGTGAGCTTCAAAATACTGAAAGAAGTAAAAATATTTTTACCAGACAAATGAAGGAATCTGGCTTTGATATGAAACAGTTGCTTGAAGAAATAGGATATGTCTGTGACTGCAGCTAGATATTTTAAATAGACCTTCACTGGAAGAGCTTTCATTCGTGTTTTGACCACTATGCTTCTATGATGGACCTAACTCTGAAAGGAGACTGTTCTGTGCCAGTTGGTGATATCTGTCATTCTCTCCTGAATTAGATGTGTTAGTAATACAAACCTTGCTGCCTGTACTCATGAAATACCTTTAATAATCCTTTTAATTAAAATTGAGATGTCAGGTGAAACGGAAGGCAGATCTCTCATCTAATATTCACTGAAGTACATACCTCGGGCTCAAATTAAAACTGTTCTTCTGCTCATAGCCCACTTGAACTGTATTTAAGAACCAGCTGCTCTGGGAATATTGTCTCCTATATACCCTAGTGTGTTTTCTGACACGAAGGGAGTTGGTATTAGAGCTATTCAATTTTCAGGACCAGAAACCAGCGCTCACTTCTGCTGCTGTCCTTTTTACATTTCACAGGGGGTTTAATGGTCAATGTAATGATCCCTGTATATTAAAAAAAATAGACAAACAAACAAAAGCCAAACCCATAAATGCTGCATCCCTGCTTGAGTGAGAGACATCCAAATTATTTGCCTGTATACCAGCGTTTAGCTGGTTACGAAGAATTTCTTCAGCTGTAGGACTGAAATATATCACAGAATGGCTTAGGCTGGGAGGAACCTTAGAGCTCATCTAATCCAGCCTCCCCACCATGGGCAGGGACACCTCTCAACTAGACCAGGTTGCTCAAGGCCTCATCCAACCTTGAACACCTCCAGGGAGGGGGCATCCACAACCCTTCTGGACAATCTATTCCAGAGTCTCACCACCCTCATACTGAAGAACTTTTTCCCTAAGATCCAATCTAAATCTACTTTCCCTCAATTTAAAACCACTTCCCCTCATCCTATCGCTGGATGTTCTTGTGAAGAGTCCCTTCCCAGCCTTCCTATGGGGGAAAAAAAAAAAAAATTATCTCAAAAAATGAATTACCAGAATCAATACTTTCAACTGGCTGCTCCATCTCATGCATACAGCAAATTCTGTCCTGGGGAAGATGCTTTTCTTTCAGTTTTGCAGCTCACATGACATCTTTTGATTTCTGGTCTAACTACATTCCTCCCCTTCTGTGGAAGCTCCCCTCTGCTGATGAGTCCACTAGCAAGTCTGCCTTCTTTCCTTGGTCCTTCTTAATTTCTTTTCACCTAATCATCAAAAAGCATTTTGCAGATATTAATTTGCAGATTCTCCTCCTGGCAGTCTCCCAGTTTACAAGGCACATTACCGATTCAGAAATGGAGCCATGGAGAAGTTTAGTCACTGTAGCACCACAGAGAGAGCCTGTGCTAAACAGAACTCCACCGGCTGCTTTTATTCTTCTTTACATCAGCTTGTGTTTTTCTTTCTTCTTTTGATGATTGTGAGGGTTGATCCAGCAGTCATCTCGCTCTCTACAAAAAGAGAGGCTTCCTGAATCGTTTGGGTTGCTGCTGGGGAGAGGAAGGCTTACCTGTGGAATTTGTTGAAGAGTTTGCCAGATAAGGCCCCGAGTCAAAGACAGGCATGCTATATTTATCTCTGATATGATTCTAAGTTGCAGTAGTGATGTTACAGTAGCAGTTAAGTTGGTGCTCAGAGTTCAAAACAAGGTAAAAGGCAACAAGGTACTTAGTAATTTTGCATTAGTAAATATTGGTTATGGAATGTCACTTCTTAAAAGGCTGTCTTGTAAATACATCATAAGGAAACTCCTTTTTCCAGGGATTCTGGGTGTCAAGATGTTGCTTCCATGTATCTTAGCTCAGAGCACTGTGTATCTACCGTGTTTTTGCAGCCCAAAGATGGGGAGGAGGAGTCCAAGTAGTATTTTGATTGAAGTAAAACAATAATACAATTTAAAAAGGGACAGCTATATTAATTATGGTTAGCTGTCCGTGCCCTGATACTAGCATACTTCCCTGCTCTTCTTTCCAATACTGGGATATTCAACAAAATTCTGCCACTTTTACATCAGAATTTGCTGAATTGTTCAGTGCAGAGGCACCTCTGCAGCAGGCATGTTCTCTGCTTGACTAAAACAACACTGTGAGTACACCTGGGGAGTAGTTACAGAGCAGGTGAGATACCTGTCCTTAGATGACACCAAGCTAAGTTAGGAGGAGTGTGCTGGAGCACTCACCATGTGTGGCCAGACTACAACAAATTAAGATGAGAGTGCTCTAAACACAGCAGCTGAAGTCCAAGTTGCTCTTAAAGGTATAGATCAAGTGATAGTTGAAGCATGAACTGTTCTCACTGCTCTTAAGCCATCTTTATAATGAAAGAATCTCAGTGCTTCATTTCCCTTTCCCCTGAGGAGCAGCTGTCTTGTGGGGCTTGCTTCCTGCTGAATATCCTGCTCCTAGCTCAGCACCTGCCCTTGTGGTGGAAGCTGAGATGTCACTGAGAATGAGCCCTGCTCAAAACCCAGGCTCCGTAGCACTGTCACTGCATCAGCAAAGAGATTTGGGGGGATTTTTTTTTTTTTTTCATATCAATTAATGCATACAAGCACAGGCAGCTAAAGGGTGCTTATATCCTGCTGGTTGTTTCCCAGTCTTGTATTGGTATGAGCATATCTGCACTAATAACATCACTTACACTTGGACTTGCATCCCAATAGCTGTACTGTTTTAGAGACAGGAGCATAACAGATAAGTTTATGATAGCTTCATCAATCTAGCTGTTTTGTAAGAGGTATGACCTTCTGCTTGTCCTAGAAGAGTGATGGTTAAAGAGCAGCTTTTTGGAAACAACCTATAAATCATTGTCTTTGGCAATATATTCAAAGTTTGATTTACGTTCTTTTTTTGTGCTCCATTACTCGCAGCTGCTCCCGACCAAGCTCTTCAGTGTCAGGAGGGTGGTTAAGTAGCTACAGGCGTTCTTACAAGCACTTCAGTGCTTCACTTATTCTAGAAGGTCCCCTGCTGTCCTCCAGCCTTCAGGAGCTTTCCAGTAGACATCGGCACTGGGATGTTCAAAGTGTGAGTACCCTCTGCTGGCATGTTACTGTATTGGGTTCTCTCCTGCAGCCCTTCAGTCTGGCTGTGTTAATGTTATAAAACATTAACCAGTTATCCTTATCTCCCATATATTCATTGTGAAAATTTATTTCAGTAGCAAAACCCTGTCTTTAAAGTATGCACAGTGAAAAGCTGTGTTCTTTCTTATCTTCTCCTCATTATTTAAAAAAAACAAAACAAAACAAAACAGGATTTTATTGCATTAGTTCTAAAGGGGCCTGGAGCATCTCTGTGCTGGGGACAGGCTGAGAGCCCTGGGGCTGTTCAGCTGGAGAAGAGCAGCCTGAGA
>WUAM01000170.1:799014-828284 GCA_024336885.1 Actenoides hombroni | reverse complement strand
CTTTGGGGAGGGAGGGGGGTTAACAGAGAGCGTCTGTTATCGGTCTGAGGGGCTGCCCTGACCCTAAACCGTGACATCTGGCTATATCCAACTAGCAAAAAGTTGAAACACCTTTACTTTGATTCCACATATTGCTTTGTTGTGCAAAATAGCTGCAAAATAAAATTTGAAAAGGTTAAAATTGGTATAAAAAAGATAGCTTGGAAACATCAACAGTAAAACAGGAGGAAAAATATCAGGACATTTTTCTAAGTTTAAATCTTGTTTTTAAAGTGAAAGAAAAAAAAAATCAGAAATATCAGTTCTGTTTATCTGATGCATCTTTGGTAGTTTTGTTTTCTAGACAGCTGCAGAACTGTTCTTTTTGTGTGTAGGTCAATTACTCCCTCAATGGAAAGCAGCAGAAATTTTTGCATCCTTCAGTATTCTAGTCAGCGAGACCAGGTAATCAGGAAAGGTGGCAGGGTTGGAGGTTTAGAAAAAGAGAGACAGTTTCATATTTCAATCTTATTGTGATCAACCTTTTGGTTCTCATATCTGATAGGCCTGGTGAAGGCAAAGCTGGCTTTCAGCTCTCTTTGTGCCCTGACTTCTGCAGCGTGCCTGATTTGTGGAGTAGCAGAAACCTGCTTTAGATCTGGCAACTCAAACTGACCCCCTGAAAGCCATTCTCAGCCCCAGTGATCTATTTATCTCAGTTACTGTGGCAAGACAACAGTTTTCATGCCTGGCCAAATCCCTTTGCTTTGGAGGCTGCATGTGAACATGGTTCCTTCATGGGAGGGGAAATCACCCTCCTTGAGAAAATGCCCTTTTAATGAATCCTCCTGCATTTGGCTCTTTAGAGCAAGCAGGGCAGCATATATGGTGTGGAATACAGCCTGGAACATCAGGTCTCTACCTTCTAAAAGATCTTTCTTTGTTTACCAGACACTTTGGACACCTCTGCAAAGTTTATAGGACAGCAACAGGGGGAAAGCATCTTTCCATCCTCTGCTAAAATCAGTTCCCACCTCCCTTTCCTTATGCAGCAGGAGCTTCCCCTGTTATTAAAAATCTGCTGGGTACCACTCAGATGATTTCCCTGTAGGAACAATTTTATAAAGGTTTTGAGCCCCGGTGATTGCACGGAGTGTCAAGGACAGACAGAGTCTGCAAGATTTTGGTGTTAAAATGGTCAGAAATCTTAAGGAGACCTTCCCATTCTGGTTCACCTTCTCCTTAGGTTTTGGTGGCTGATGCTTAGGATGAGTGGTTGGAAGCAGCCTGAGGTGCCTGACCAGCCTTCCACGGGCCTGCACAGCCTGCTCTGTATTAAATCCTGCACATCCACCATCTCCTGTGGATCACTAGATTTTCTACTTGCCTCGTTATAAGGCATGGGCAGAGATTAGAGACTAATCTTTAATTGGATGCCTTTTAAGGGTGCAAAAATGTCGGGTGAATTTTTTTGCCTTGTAAGTGTTGTCTTATGCCAAAATATTCTCCTTCCCTATCTCCTGTAATTTGTCATAAAATTGTTATCCTAGTCTTAGGGACATGGTGATAATTTCCATGACAACACAGAAAGATTCCAGAAACAGAGATTTCTGACTAAATATATGAAGGCTGTCAAAAAGCACAACTGCAAGAATTCTTCCTACCCCCTGGAAACAAGTTAAGGTTACATGATCTCAGCTTTTGAAGCTGAAACTTTCTTAACACTGTGTTGCTTTACTTAATGTTGGATTTTTTCTTAATTGGGTGAACACCATTTCTCCAAACAAGAGCAATATGCCCTCAATATGCAGATTCACAAAGCCGAGCTATGCGTCGTAATCCTACGTTGGTCCTGGTTCCACATAAAAATACACAGAACAAGCACCCACAGAACTGAGGCTTTAGGAAAAGATGGTGAGAAATAATTGAAATGCTTCTAATCCAACAATTTGATCCAAATATAAAACTGTGCTTAAAGGGGCCTGTCAGAAAGATGGGAACGGTCTTCTGAGCGGGGCCTGTTGTGCCAGGACAAGGGAGGATGGGTTTATACTAAAAGAGGGAGATTTAGACTGGAAAGAAGGAAGAAATTGTTGACACTGAGGGTGGTGAGAGCCTGTGCCAGGCTGCCCAGAGAGGTGGTGGCTGCCCCATCCCTGGCACCATTGCAGGGGAGGTTGGCCAGGGCTCTGAGCACCCTGCTCCCTGCAGGAGGGTTGGACCAGATGACCTTGAAAGGTCCCTTCCCACCCAAACCATTCTAAGATTTATCTACTTAACCTCTCTTGTGCTGAGTTGTAACTATATACGTGTCCAGATCCACTGATGGGCCCCATGTCTGAATTTTCCTGCCATACCCCTGTGCCTCTTTAACCTGTGCACGTGTGGTGGCTGAAGTTACAACCCAGTCCTAAATCCGTAGCGTTACTTTTTGCTTTCCATCAGCATCCACTTCCTCACTTTTTATCGTTCCTCCCCGGTTTGATGTGCAAGGGTCATGCTAAAAGCCACAAAAGAACAGTACAAATCTCGTGGAGCTCTTCTCGAGTGGCTGGACTGCTGTGAGTGCTTTGGTGATCCCAGGGATGCTGGCTGAGGAGGGGACGTGGGTTGATCCTTTTGCAGTAGGTGCCGCATCACAAAGGTCGAGACTCTGAGTCTCTGTACTTCCTGCCCTTAACCCACCATCCTTTCCATACCTTCTCTCTGCTGGAGCCTGGCTTTATTACCTAATGTTAAAGAGCAGAAAATGACAGGATTTCACAAGTGTCTGTGACTTGCTTTGCCTCTGTGAGCTGTAGATCCCGTGGACCTTGCAAGACCAGCTCCTAATTGAATAAACGTTTAGGCGGCACAGTTTACAACGCGGTCGGTATTCATTTATTTAAAGATGCTCTAATTAAGACCAGGTTTTCCACACTTCGTAGTAGCAAGCTTACTTTGGAATACAGCATTTTCTCACTCCACTGTGGTCTCTGTGCTATTGGTGGTGGCCAGAGTGCTCTGGAAGCTGTGCTCCCAGTTGAAGAGCGGGCCTGTCCCGTGTATGCCGAACGGTGACGCGGGTTAAGAAGATGATTTCTGCAGCATTTGGAAAGCCCTTGGCACTGCTATACCTGCTCCTTTCAAGATTACCAGTTTGGTTTCCCTGCATAAGCACCTGGAGCACTGGGGTCCAGAGTTCGATTTACCATCATTTGCCATGCCTAGAACAGCAGCCCTCCTGCACGCCTGGAAAGGGACAGTTTCAAACCCTCAGCTGACAGCTGAGCTGACAGCTCTTTGTATCTGACTTCAGTGCTGCACAACCAAGGAGTTTCCAAAGATGGGGAAGCAACGTCTAGTTTTGGGTTTAGAAAATCACGAGGGGGTGTTTTGAAGGCTTTCAGGATCCCGGTTCCACTCCTTCCTGCTCTCCCCCACATGGTAATTTTAATAGTCCTGAACTCTTATCCCACCTCAGACAGCAAAATAAGTGCAGGCAGGCTTTATGAAATGCATCAGCTCCTTCGGATTTTTCCTGAAAGGCTTTAAGTAGCTCCTGCTTGGCCTACTCATTCTTTTCTTTCCTTTGTTTTGCTTTATTTGTTCACTTTTTAGTCTGCACTCATGCTGTGTATTTAACCATCTTTCTGAATCTGGAGCACTGTGTGATGATGTCCATTGGAGCCTTTCTGCACAACTTGAAAGCTGCTTCCCACCTTTCCTCAAACCATCCTGCTCTCATTTGGTAAAGAGTCAGATGAATAATTAGAGACTTCAACAAGACTTTTGTACCAGATACGTTCTGGACACCGAAGTATCTCCTAGACAGCTTTTCCTTTTCATTTGGGTTGTCTTTAAGGGGAAGTGCCTTTTGCAGGCAGGTGTGTGCTGTGTGCTGAGTGGGAACAAGCTGGTTCCAGTCCAGAAGCTGGGTTAATACGGTGTTGAGCCCAAGGGAACAGATCATGAGGGGTTTTTATTCCAGCAGGCTGCTAGACCAGCCCTACTCTGTGGCTTCTGCGCGTGTGTGCAGCTGCAATCAAAGTTTAGAGAGAGCCTAAGTTGCAATGCTTTAATTACTTCGTTTGAACTGAATGGTATAAATTGCAAGGGGAGAAGGGTTCAAGACTTGAGTAGAAAGCATACGATGTGGAAATTAATATTTTGCACTGAGCTGAAAAAAAATAATAGTTATTTTTCCTTGAAGAAAGGCTATATCTTCAGATTTCCTGGGGTGATACGGAGAGTCTTTTAAATTACCCTTCCCTCTAGCTTGTAAAAAGTAATATACTGATGAGAGATTAGTGTATGGTTTAGATAGGGCTAAAGCAGCTGAAGTATATGGGAAGCATAAAAAAACTGCAGGTTAAACGTTTTACAAAGTACAGCTAGGAATTTTTCTGGGATTTCAGGAGCAGTAATACATACACCTCCAGATTTTAATAGTTCTCTTCTGAAAAGCTCCTGCTGTCTAGAAATGGGCTGTAAATGGTGCGTTTGGAATGGTGGAGCCCTCCCCAGAACAACCACAGCAGTCACTCACTCAGACTCCCTGTAGATTTTGTCAGGATCATTAGTATTAAAGAAAGAAACAAGCTGCAAGTTTGGGACTGTGTTTTCTGAAAACATAAGAAAGGCTTCACGATTCTCGTTACTTCTTTTTGCACTTTAAGCAACTGCTTCATCCTTGTTTGCATTTTAAACCCTAGTAGCATTCATCTGACAAGTGTCCTGTCTGTTCAGGTGTCTCTGCATTTCCACGTCCTTCTAAGCAACTAAAAATCTGTAGTATTTTGTTTTGCTACATTGAGCTAGCAATGAATGGTTATAGAGCAGTTCTGAATCCAGTAGGAATCTGCTGCTGCGTGGACTTCCCTGGCTAGTTTCAAAAGCACTGTGTAATGAGAGCAGGTGAGAAGTGCTGCTTGGCACTGTAGCCACCTTTAATGACTACTTTAATGGTTATATTTTTTTTACATCTTCCCTTACTATCTCTCTTCTTCCACCAGAGTTTCACGTTTTCTGACTGTTGTTCTTTCTCCCTTCCAGCCTGTCCCCCCAGCAGCGCGTCCCACGGCCACCTCAGCAGTTTAGGAAGTACACCCAAGTTGCTAACAGCCGGTGCACTGTGCTAATATGAGACACTCCACCCTTCAGTCAAAGCAGATGTGAAGCCAGCACCCTCCCAAACGTGTGGGACAGCTGCCTGAGTGAGCTCTCCTCCTGTGCTCTCTTAATCCCGGAGAGCTTTGCAGTTTAGCAACGCCCGATGCCACAAACCACTCCGCTTCCCCTCGCTAAATCTCCAGGCTGGTGCGGAGAGGACGGCGGGATCTTCCCACTCGTAACCCTTCCCCATCATCTGCTTTGTGCATTTGCTTTTTCCCCCCTCGTTTTATAGCTTCAGTGCCTCTGCTCACGCAGTTTGCTCAGGCAGCGGTGCAGCATCGACCTGATTCTTTCTGACAAGAGCTCTGCTGAGCAGCGAGGATGCTGACCCAGTGTTCTGCTGATTTTGATCCCTGCTGAAGCCAGAGGAGCAGCTGCTTCGTGCTCAGCGGGTCTGCTCGCATGCTTAGCCAGGTAGTACACGGGGCTTTTCTAACCCTTCCACCTCTGCAGAGTTACCTTTGGAGCAGCAGAACGTAGATACCGATAAATGAAAAGGGTGAATTCCTTCAAAGAGTGAAGGTGTTAGTTCAGGATACAAAAGTGTGGCTGGTAACCTTGGCCAGTCTGTAATAACAGCCTGCTGCTTCTCGGCCAAGTTGTGCAGAGGATTGGCATTTCTCTGGCATTTAGTAAAATTCAGAGTATTAAAAAGGGAAGAAATTGTAACTTGAAGGAAGAGCTGGGCATGTGGATCTCCCTCATCAGCTGAGCGTGGCTCATGTTCTGAGCTGTGTGGTTGTTGTTAATCACTCCCAGCCATTCTTCTGGTCGTTGATAGCCTCGGAAGAACTCTTCAGCTCTGGGTCTTCTTCTCCTTTCTACCACAAAGCTACTTAGGTAGAGTGAATAGCAAAGTGGTCACTTCCTTTCATCTTCTAACAAGAATTTCTTCTGACGGTTCTTGTCAGATAAACGAATGCAATCTGTAAGCCATTTGTCTGTAAGAATAATTACAAATGCAAACAAATTTAAGGGTGTAAAAGTGTTTAATCCCCTGGAAACTGCTGACACATTTCCAGTTCCTGAAATCCATTAAATCTAGACCAGGCAAAATACTGGTTTGCTTTGCAGGAATAGCCTCAAACTGTTTGTAGAGCTTCTAAGAGACCGTGATGCCTGAAACGACTTCTTTTGTATCTCATTTTGGGGATGCAATGAGTTAGCAGTGTGATCTGGCTAAGATACACAGGTTTACTGCTATTTTTTTCACTTGTGTGGTGCACTGAACTGGAAATAGGGCTTTAAGACCTTTCTACTGAGCAAAAAGGACGCACAGCTTACAAGTTGGAAGGCTTATTGTTAGTTAGTTAAAATTTCAGCTATGGGATCATTTCATCTGTAGATGACTTAATTAGGCAGCTATCTCAGGTAGGAGTTTTTGAAACTAGTCTTTTTACTTTACCATCCCATTTGCTTTATCAAACTTGACAAAGTCTGCCTTAGAGAGAGCTCAGTGTTCTTTGGGTAGTTATTAGCCTTACCCAATTCATCCAGTCTTCCCCGTATCTCATACATCTCTTTGTTGGTGTGATGTCCCTCACTGAGCTGGTGTGAAAAAAATGCAGAAAAACCTGAATATTAACAATTCCCTCTGCTTTTGTTTGATACTTTAACATTCAGTATATGGGATTTCTTTGGGTTTGTGTTCTTTTTTTCCCCCCCCCGATGGAAATCAGTGAGCACAAATATTCTTGGATAGGTCCCTTTTTTAATTAGCTCGTAAGCCTAAAGTACAATTACTGCAGCTATGACAGAAAATAGTTTACTGATGGCCTCGTGGGGTCGTCTTGGCAATTGTTAGCTGTATCTGTTTGGACTGCTAAGATGGGGATAGTTCAGCCAACTTCCCAGTTTGCTGGAAGTGCAGAAACCCAGCGGGCTGAGCTCACTCTCTCTCCAGATTCATCTGAAGCCTGTTCTGGTAGCGGAGGTGTGAACGGAAGAGGGGAGCTCTTGAAGAGTGCAACCCACCTCTGAGATGACATTTGCAATCACAGTCCTTTCTAGAAAATTCCAGCTCCTAATTACAATTTGCTGAAATGTGAGTTGTCACCTCCCCCACCGCTGTGGAAGTGTTAAATTGGCATCTCTCTGAGTGTCTAATTATGTAAGTAAACCAGTATTACCACTTCAGGGGGATGTTTCCCTCTTTGGCTAATTATGTGTTGACTGTCTAAATTGGTGCTTTGTTCCTGCTCACAGAGCCACGTACAGAAAGTTTTGTCACCTCTTCCTGAACCAGAGTAGCAGAGCAGTTCCTTGAGAGCGTTTTCTTGGACCTCCTAGAAGTCTCAAGGATGTACTTAGGGGGGTTTTTATTAGATGTATTTATTTGTCCTGCACTAGCAATGAGAAGTCAAATCTAATCCTGAGCTTTATATTTAGCTGTATTTTAGTCTGCATTATTTGCTTAGGTTTTATATGCCAAGCAAACTCAATTGGTATGTATTAGTCATTTCTTTCTCTTGTTCTTTTTATTGCTCCCACAATGTGTCTTAGAGTTTAGCAAAAGAGTGCTGACTTTCTGATGCTTTTAGATGTGGAACGTACTGTAAGTTGCAGAATACTTTGTCTGTGGCACCCCAGAAGAGAGAAATCCATCTTAATTCCCAAGATAACCATAATACATTCTCGTACTTGCCTCTTTGGACACTTGCCCCTTTGGTTAGATTTTATTTCTAGATGAGAAACCTGACGTTTATGTTTCCAAAACTGTGAAGCCTGTATCCTTTCTTATGAGTAAATATTTACATGATCTGAGGCAGAAATATTTATCCAGATGGAAAAACGTGTAGGACACCTAGCAGTCTGAAAACCCACCTGCTTCTTAGGCTTCATTACAGCGAAACACCGCTAGATTTGATCTCCAGTTGGCTGATTTGCTGTCCACAAACACAGTGGCAAAGATCACCGTGAGTAGCTGACCTTTGCCTCGCGTTGTGCTGCCTTACTCACAGACCTGGCATGGATTTCCAGCCTGAAACACCACCGAGGCCAAGTGCTGCTGGCACCATAAAGTCCTTTTTCTCCCCGCCCCACACACCGGTTGCCTTGTGTAGTGTGGTTCAGCTGGACAGTGACTCTGGTGATCAATCAGCCCTGTTCTGCTTGCCAGTGTAGTTATTTGATGGCAGCATGCTCGGCGTGCGTGTCCCCAGAGCTTCTCCAGGGTATTACTTCATTAGCAAGCTTGTGTCTTCAGAACTATTTATGAGTGCTTTGTGATCTCCAGTTCTCCCACAGTTACTCATGAGTCCTGATTTGGGTTCTGTAATCTTGGTATGCTAATTCAAAGTGTCTCTGACGAGGAACTTCAGAAACGTTGCAACTAAATGTGAGGTTAATTTAGCTTCTGGGGCTGGTTGACTTCAGCATTTAATTATCAAGGAAACTTTATTTATTTTTTTTTAGCCGCCTCTGCATTTAATTTAACCAAATTTGCAACATTTGGGCAGTGGGTACAAGGAAGGGCTTGAAAAAAAGTCCAGTGTAAGCTGTTAGAGTCAATTGGTAGATAGATGTGGAGTACAGGTTGGTGGTTTAATTGAACTGTAGCACTGGTCTGTGGTGTGTTAGTAAACTCCTCATAGCTTAGTTTTAGTAAAAATCACAATTCTCACCCTTTTATTTCTCTGTTTAGCTGATGGATTTTATGTGTATCCTTTCCTTAATCTGGAAACATGCAGAATCTGAGAGTGAAGGAAGCTCACTCAGCAGTCAGCTCTGATTTCGAGCCTTGGAAATTTATCATTTACTAAGATACCTGGAATTATTTTGTGGTTTCTTTCCTGTTTCCAGTTATTTCTTTGTTAAAGACAGTCTAGAAGGAACTGTCTATAGTCCCTGCTTCTCTGTGGTTTATGTTAATAGCAGGAAGCTAAGGGAAATGATTTAAATACTTGCTCAGCAATTAAAAGAAAACATCATTAGCTTCAGGAAAAAGATGAGTTTTGCTGGACTGTAATTTTTGTTTGTTATTGTATCACTGGAGACTCAAGGAGGTATCAAAATGCACAGTAGGCTTAATACGTTGTCCTTAAATCAAAAGTAGCAAAGCCTAAGCACTATTAGGTGAGTTTGAGGAATGGAGGATAAAATTCTTCTGTCCCTTTTTTTGTTGTTGTTTTTTTTCTAATCCTATTTCACTCATCCATAGTACTTTGCAGAAATAAAGCTAGAAAATTATAGTATTTTTAATGGAAAGTGTCAGCAAAGGCAAGACTTCTTCCAAGAATTCTTTAGATGAGGTGCAAACAATCACCAGCCACAGCACACCTTTTGTGCCGTCCACATCACCAAAAGATGGGTTTTCTTTCGTGGGATTTCTGGTTTCTGGAGTTCAGAAATTTCATGGCTCATGTGGTTTCTGTCCTCTGGGGTTAGAGGTTCTTTGTGTGTTTTGAGTTTCTTTATTTTTACGCTGCGTTCTCGGCTGATTTAAGTTGGTGTGTCTGGGTGATGGTGACTAACCTGAAGCCTCAAGTTAGCACAAATTTCTTGTCGTTAACTTTCAAATAAACTCAACTGCAACAAACCCTTCTGATCCACCAGCTCCAGTTCCAGCCGGGGAAGTTGAGTTTACCTGACACCACGGTGCCTTTCAGGACAATAAAGCACAATACTGATTGCATTTTGAAGAACACAGGAAACGTGAGATGCTAATTCTCACTGGAAGTAACTTGTTTTCTTACCTCCTTTGTTTTTACAGGAGTAGTATGAATTCTGTTGGGGTTTTTTTAGGAAGCTTTTTTCCTCTCTAACATGCTCGTGCTGTTTCTTTATAGGGCGCCAATGCCTCTGCTTTGGAGAAAGAGATTGGTCCCGAGCAGTTCCCTGTGAATGAGCATTATTTTGGCTTGGTCAATGTAAGTGAATTTTCTATGGTTAAAATGCTGTTTTTTTAAAATTTATCTCCTAATTTTGAATTTCAGAGGATTCTCTGTTAGAACTTTATCTGTAAGCACTTCTAGAACTGGGACTTTGCCACACACCGCATCCTACAGCATGGTGCTATGCCTTGTTGTTAACCAAGGTACACTTCTCATCTCAAATACAGAACAATAAATGTATTTATTATAAAGTCTTTGAGAGAAACCTTCCTACTCGGGGCCATTTCTAATTCTAGGATTTTGATATTGAGCTGGAAAGGACGGGAACTAACAAAGCACGTACATTGTTTGTACGCTCCTCTAGAGGAGAGTGATTTGATTTTACACTGATGCTGCAGTTTAGGGGAGCCTTGAGGTTTTAAAATGCAAATATGTAACTTTTCTAAAAACCATTTTACTCGTGGAGTTAGTGAAAACTCTTCTGTGTGATGAGGACACAGCCAGGAGATGACCGACACTTGGTCGAGAATTTGCTTACACATAGTAATGCTCCTTTAAATCATTACAGACTCCTTTAAAGTTTTTGACAGCCTTGTGTAGGAGTGAATCCTTCTTAAAAAGTAAGTTTTTGTTGTTTGTCAGTTTGTGTAGATCTGACTTGGCTGGGATCTGTTGGGCAGTGAGACCTGTCTGTTGAAATTATGGGGAGCATGGAGCGTTGCTGTCGATCTTGCCCGTGCTTCTGGAGGAGGAGGGCAGCTGTTGCAGCTCTGACAGCTTTTACCAGTGAATATAAGAAGTCAGTTCATAGAAACACTGCTTCTGTGGCATCATATTTATGATGTGAAAGCACGATTTTGGCAAAACTCACTAGAAACCTAAGTATCCTTCTGTTTGCTAGGTACATTTGACTGCAAACTGAACGATGACCTATCTTTTGACCCCCCCAAATAAGGTTAACAGAGCTACTAAAGTTAGAGTGATTTGTGGCAGCTCCTTTAATTGACTTCTGTGTGGGTTTCTTGCAGTTTGTGTCCTCGGAGCCATCGAGCTTTATTCCTCAAGCATGGTGTTTAAGGGCCATTCCAGAGCTGCTGAGGTTTGCGCTGTAATGAGAAAAATGGAAGGCATCTCCAGTTGTAACATAAATAGCAGAGGGGGGAATAGTGTGAAGAGGAACAACAGCATTCTAAAAATATCCAGAATTATTATAACTGCAGCCGTTCTCTGCTTTAAAGGACAAAATATGACTAACACTGTTGTGCTTTATTCCTTGCAACCAGTTTCTGTAGGCTGATCGTTTCCATGCTGTTGTCCTGCGGAGCTGTTTCCCAGGTTATTTCCAGTTCAGTCATGATTTGAAGTTTACTGGAGCATTTTAAAGAGGGGAGTTTCATGGCATTAGCATCCATCCTAATAAATGTGTTGGCTGCACTGCCAATAGAATCAAGCGTTGAACCCGGTGACAATGGAATCTTTAAGATTTTGGGGTTTTTCAAGTTATTTTCTTTTTGGATCTGTGAGCTGAGCCAGTTTGCCCGTGGTCAGACTTGCTAAAGCCACTGCAGAGTACATGGGAGAAGGGTCTGACTGCTCCTTCTGACAGCCAGCTCAAAGAGATCATGTGCCATGTTGAACTGAAGTGCAAGAGGCGTGGAACAATGTTTTCATTCCAGAATTGCATCTCTGCTGTCATTTTTAGAAGCTTCTGTCTTAAAATAAGCTTTCAAACTTGATTTTTCCTTTGAAAGTGTATAAATTTCACAAGTTCTTAAGAAGTTAGATAATGTTGGTTCTAAATCCAGTCAGTTTTAAGAAAAAAAACGCCAACTATATTTTGGTATCTATTGAAAGTCTTTATTTATAGCAGAGAAACCATGACAAAAAGATTTTAAATCCCACGTGTTTGTACCTGGCTTTCATTTGTTTTTTGCACCACATCAGACTTTATACACTAGTTGTGTATTTGATCTGTGCACGTGGCTCCAGGTTTGGAAATACTCCTCAGCTCATGGAGAACTATCTTGCCAACCTGTGTTTTAGGGTTCTGTTGAAAATAACTAGTTAGAGAGTTAGGTTTTTTTCACAGGCAGAATTTCTCACAAAGTTAAGGTCAGGATTGGCAAAATCTGACTGCTTTCTACTTCTAAATGCAAAGCAGTTGCTGTTTAACAGCGTGACACTGTGTAATACGACTTATTTGTGGAGAACTCTAATACAGAGAAGTGTAGATGAATAGCTGAGATATCCAGACATTTCTCAAGGCCCCGAATTGCTTAAAGAAGAAGGATTTTGTTCTAATGTGATAAAAAAAAGTTAGAATTGCTGACATAAAATGCATCATGTGGTCTTTTTGTAAAGTACTTGGTGTGCAGTAAAATATCTCGACTACTAACATAGGAGATACTGATTTCAGGAAGGAAAGTTCTTCCATACTATATAAAGTTGGCAGCAAAGAGAGTTGAAGGACTGTTTAGAAGGGCATCTTTAAGACCTAAGGCATGCCATCAAGTGCATTTCTCACTGTATCCCTTTGAAAACCATCTTCCATCTTACTGTCAGGAATTTTTTACAGCTATTTGAATGGAATTTTAATTCTTTAACTCTTAGCTCTTCCCGTTTAGTTTGCTTCTAGTAATTTCTTTCTGTGTGGGTAGGATCAAAGCAGGGCATGTACAACCACTTAACTTCATGCTTTTTGACATAATTTCTTCATTAATACAGTCCTGGATTCTTATTAACTACTTGTTTTGTAAACTTTTTGGCTTAAGGTGTACCATGACCTTCCTTTTTTTTTTTTTTATGAAGGCTAATTTCTAGCTGCTTCTGTCTCTTTAATTTCCTGGGATATAATATAAATTGTCTATAATAACAGACAAATATATTAGATACCTCATCTGAAAACAAGAATATTTAATCAGACCTCTGGTAGTTCTTTTGCCTGTTTTGTCTTGTCTGCCACTTTAGTTAACTTGATGATGCGTACTTGTTTTCCTAGGTCACTAACAAGCACACAAATTAAGTTCAGTCCTAAAGCATGTGTTTGTTCAGCTTGCATGCCTGTTTTCCTCATGTCAACAAGGTTTTAACTGTTGTTCCGTGTTGTTTACATGTGGTAGAAATTAATGTTAATGTCACTGCAACGCCATAGCCTCTTTAGCTGTATGAATTCAACTGTTCATTTTCTGTTTCAGTCGCCAAGCTGGTCACTAACCTGCAATCCTTCTGCTACAGTAATCCCACCAAATTGTGGTGAACAGCAGCAGACGCGTTCTCCGAGTAGGACTTAACAAAACAGTCCGTGTTCTCCTGTCAGATTTGCATGCTCTTTCAGTTTCTTTAAAGTATTTTGCTTTCAATGCTCTCGAGACACAGAACCTCACTAAAAGGCTCTCTGGGGACTGGCAAAGCTGGAATTTTTTTTGCTTTTTTTGGAAGCAACAGCATTGTACAATACAGTTGCTTAATAAATTGCAAAGAAACGACTGAAAAAGCCACGGCGCGTTTCTTGTGGCTGATGCACTAATATCTGAGTGGACAGAGTGTTGTTTTTTCATTAAGCAACGAGGAACAGAGCCTCTGGAAGTTGTTCTCGCTGTCCTCCTTTCTCTGAAGCGACACTGCCTTCAGATAGGGCAGATGGAAACCAGCTGCTCTTTGAATTTGCCTGCATCGTGTCCTTCTCAGAATGGTTCACGATAAACAGGAAGTATTTCACATGTACCATGCTAATGATCTCCACAAAGTATTTGGTGTACCTGAGACAGGCAAGTCGAAGGTAGGAGCTCACGTGTTGAGCTCTTGTTACCGTAATCAGCTGAGAGACAGTGATGCAGATGGATGCTCTTCCTTGTTCTGTGTTCCCGCTCCTCCCTTCTGCCGTTTCACTGGCACATCAGCAGGATCTCCCCACCAGGATTAGTAGTGTGCTGTGTCTCCAGAAGTTGTGATTTATTTTTTTTTTTGCCAGTGTCTTCCTGCTTTTTTTTTTTTTTTGTGCCCACTGTGACTCGTCTTCTCTCCCGGTTCTTGCCGTTGCCAGCTGTGATGACACAAGGATGAGTCTTTTTTTCCCCAGTAAATGCCCTCTGACAGGCGGCTTTCCCGTTTGCAGTATGTGACCTTCTGAATGAGCAGCCTCTTCTCGGTGATTACTTTGTAACAGACCTAATCTGAAAACGTTTGTTCTCCTTCTGTTCTGTTTTAACCAGTTCGGCAATACCTGCTACTGCAACTCAGTCTTACAGGCACTTTATTTTTGTCGTCCATTTCGGGAAAAAGTTTTGGCGTACAAAGTGCAGCCTCGAAAGAAGGAAAGCCTCCTGACATGCCTCTCTGATCTCTTCAACAGTATTGCTACGCAAAAGAAGAAGGTGGGAGTCATCCCACCCAAGAAATTTATTTCCCGATTGAGGAAGGAGAATGGTAAATGAACAAACGAAATGTTTATGCAGATTTGAGCGCGTGAAACGTAAACTCGGCTGCCTTTTTAAGCCAGTCCAAGCTGTCAAGTTTTATCAGATTTCTGGAAGAGTTTTTGAACTCCTGCTTGTGGTGTGAGCTTCACCACCTCTGTAGCCTAGGAACAGAGATTGTATCGGAACCCTGCCGCGTCCTAAGAGCATTATCTGGGTATCTGTGCTTCTGTGCTTGCTTAGACCAAGTACAGAACGCACCCACAAGTCTTGG
Organism: Actenoides hombroni; assembly: GCA_024336885.1. Classification (NCBI taxonomy): domain Eukaryota; kingdom Metazoa; phylum Chordata; class Aves; order Coraciiformes; family Alcedinidae; genus Actenoides; species Actenoides hombroni. The sequence continues at coordinate 813,630 of WUAM01000170.1, read as the reverse complement.
CGCTCCAGTTATTCCCCGTTGGCACTGGGATCTGCTGCAAGCCAGCACACTTTGGGTTGCTGCTAGAAACTGTCCTGGGCTAAAAAGACCTCGTGGAGTTGGTCAAAGTTGAACTCTCCAAGGAGGCTAAACCACTTGACGTTTGCGGTAGGATGAATTCCTTGTCACGAGAACTAGGGGTTATTTCCCAGGGCTGCTTTGTGAGGAAAAGTTCTGTGTGTTGATTTATCATCTCCACTTGAACTTGAAAAGATAACAGCCTTATAGTAGGGGATTTTTACCCCTTGATGATGGACTTAATGAACTAACAGCCCAAGGCAGTGCATCTGAATTTCTTTATTCCTCTCCCTCCCCAAAGGAAAAAAGAAAACCAACCAAAAAAACCCCAAACCCAACCCCCACAAAAAAAGCTCAAACAACAAAACCCCCAAACCAATCATGGTTTTCTTCAGTTCCCAGAAATCCCCAAACTAAGTTTCCTTTGTTATTTTTCAGCCGCCTGCTTCTTGCGACCTGAGGAGTAGGTGAGAGTAACCTCACACCCGGTGTGAGAACACCAAAGTGCAGGTCTTCAAAGACTCTTCCCAGTGTAACCCACAGCTGTACAATAGGGCAGAGAAGGGGATTGCTGAAAGCACAGTAACTTGATCCAACAGAGTAACTGCATTTTTATATTCTCCTTGATCTCTTCCTTTCCAGAATTATTTGACAATTACATGCAGCAGGATGCGCACGAATTCCTAAACTACCTACTTAACACTATTGCTGACTTACTACAAGAAGAGAAAAAGCAGGAGAAGCAGAACGGCAAACTGCAGAATGGCAGCATTGAGAGTGAAGAAGGAGACAAGACTGATCTGACGTGGGTCCATGAAATCTTCCAAGGAACACTAACCAATGAAACCAGATGTCTTAACTGTGAGGCTGTACGTTTAAAACAAACCCAAACCTCTTAGATTTTTGCACAGGTTCTGGATCGTTTTCCCTAATACTAAGCACGCTTTTTCATTCATTAGGGTAGATGAAATTGCACTCTCTCTATTAAAATATGGAGCATAGCCTATTTTAGGACTGTATCACCTCTATGTTCAAACCAATACTCATGAAGGTATGTTCCTCAGAAAAAGCGTAGTGTTTTTTCTGTTCCTCCTCCCTGTTTCCACCAAGGCAGCCTGCACCTGGTTGATAGAACCTGCCTTTTTGTCTTCCTGTGATTTCCTGTGTCAGTGATTGATAATTTATGTTGTGTTTCTATATGAGAGTTGCTCACTATTTATTGATGAACTGAATTTCTTGACCTGGAAGTCTGTGCTGCTTGGTGCTGGTCCACAGTCACTCGATTGGAGAGCTAAACGAGTGCCACAGTCTAGAATCAGAAGAACCACACCACCTTCAGACCAGGAGTTTGTAGTTAGCCATATGCCATGTCTGATTTAATAGTTCTAAAAAAAAATGAAAACCCAGATGGAGAGAGGAAAAAAAAAGAAGAGGAAAACAAGAAAAAAAGAGAAGTGATTACAACTGAAATGACTGATCTTGGCATTTTAAATCTCAAGTTATGGCTGTGTGGCAAATAGGAGCTCTAAAAATGACGTTAATAAGATTCTGTCTCAAGCATTTTGAAATGAAATGTGTCTGTTCCACAAACAGAAGGATGGTTTTCCTAGCTGCTAACCCATTTAATTGAAAACCCATCTGCCTGTTTCTGCCTTTCCTATGAGTATTTACTGTTAAACTCTGAAATGCAGCAGAAAGCTCTGTACCAGTCTACAAAGCAGAGTGCAATATGGTTAAACCTGCTCCAGCTCTGAGAGCTCCCAGTGGTTAAAAACTTGCTTTTCCCAGTGAAGTAAGCAGATGCTTCTTGAAGTCTCAAGGGGGAAGACATGTTTTGCAAGAAAGGGCTTTTTTGTTCGTTTAGGTTTTTTCTGTTGTCCTTGTTGGGTTTTTTGCTTTTTTTCTGGGTTTTGTTTTATTTTGTTATGCTTGGGGTTTTTTAAATATTCCCCTCTGGATTCTTACAACACATCAGATTACTTCTTCAGTTTTAATTTACCTCAAGAAAGGGCCTCTGTGTGTGTTTATATGTATTTTTTATCACGAAGCTCTCTACTTCCAAGGAGGATGTTGCACCATTCCAGCAGCAAATAAAAGAAATCTGCCCGTTCAAAACCCTTATGAAACATTTCCTCTTATTTTTTTTTTCAAGGTTAGTAGCAAAGATGAGGACTTTCTGGATCTGTCGGTTGATGTGGAACAAAATACATCAATTACACACTGTCTAAGGTAAATAATAACATTTGGGAATGGAAAAAAAATACCTGCCCTTGCTCAGATGGACCCGGCTCATTGGCTCTGTCGTGCAACAGTTGTAGGCTTTGACTTATGGTAAAATGTGTTCTGTTTGGAGGGCTCTTCATTTCATCTTTACCATGGGTTTTTGAAGCTGATTGTTTCGTAGTGGTTTTCAGTAGTCAGTGAGTACAGTGATTTTTTAGTGGTACATAGAATAGATTTTCACTTTCTTTTATGGGGATTTTAATTTGTTGCATCATATAGTCAGGTTTTATCAAAACTAAACATGGTATGTTTAGCTTCATAACAGGGTCTCATTTGTTTTAATATTCTCACTGCATTTCAGTTGTCTGGTCCTGATGTTTGTGGTCAGGTTTGTTTGGGTTTTGTTTGGTTTTTTTTTATCTGATAGAAATTTGCTCCATGTATTTGCTAAATCCAAGGCTTAGCAGCTGCTGGGATACTGCAAGTTGCTTATAGCATCAGGCTTTTGAATAGCTGATAATGGATGTTTAATTGCTAGGACTGAAAGATAATCCAGACTTTGGCTAGTCAGTGGCCAATGGCTGTAGGTCTTAACATTTAATGTGTGCCACCAAAGGGAACGTGGAGTGGCTACCTCTGGAAACAAACCACAGTCACCTTATTGCTGTTTATTACCTATGGTGTTTGATTCCAGCCTCAAGTATCTCGTTAATACTTGAGAGTGTAATTTCCAGATTTTTCCAGCTGAACATCGGTCCCACATCCCAGGACTGGGACAGATACACCTAAAATGTGTTTGGGAGGTCTGAGTGATATGAATGAGAGGGAATTGAATCTTCTGGTTGGATTTCTTTCAGCATTATTAGCCATAACTTGAAAGTGGATGGTGTGATTGAATATCCCTGCTTATCTGACTTTCCCTTCATTTCCACAGGGGCTTTAGCAACACTGAAACTCTATGCAGTGAATATAAATACTATTGTGAGCAGTGCCGCAGTAAACAGGAAGCACAGAAGAGGTAAGGTTCAGATATTCAGGCTGATGTAAATCATCTCTTAAAATGGGCAGCTGCTGGAAAAATACACCTTGGGAATTCAGTAGAAAGAAAACTTGAGACTGTTTAGGCCTGTGCTTGATGGGGGAGGGAGTAAAGAAAAAGGGAGAGACCGCGTAGCTTTGTGGCAATCTTACCAGAGAGAAATGAAGAGATTCATTTTGTATTCCTCCCAGAAGAGGTTATATCTGGTGCTTCCAGACATTCCTATTTTCCCCAGTTAGCATTAAGCAGCTTAAAGCCACTGAAACCCATCCCCTCTGCTTTCACTATGAGCACTATATACAAAAACCTTGTTTCTCGCCTCGTACTTGGTCACTGCCAGAGCAGCAAGACAGATTTATTTCATCTCTTTCTTCCTATTGATGTGATGAAAAATTAACGTTTTCAGCATAGGCAGTTGTCCTGCATTCAGATGTTGGTTGTGTAGTTAATCCTTCTGCACAAATATTCCCTGTTCTCACTGGAACGTGCACAAGAAAAGCAAAACCTTCAACATTTTAAGAAACTTCTTTGTATTGAAACCGTTCTTGGGGAAAAAAAAAGCTTTGGTTTAGGTGATCTGCTAATACCTTGTTCTTTGTTTAACTTATGTTGGGTTTTTTTTCCCCTGTGGCTCAGAATGAGAGTGAAAAAGTTGCCCATGATTCTAGCTCTGCACTTAAAAAGGTTCAAATACATGGACCAGCTGCACCGATACACCAAACTCTCCTACCGTGTAGTCTTTCCCTTGGAGCTCCGGCTCTTCAACACTTCAGGAGATGCCACCAATCCTGACAGAATGTATGACCTTGTCGCTGTAGTTGTTCACTGTGGCAGGTAGGTTCTGGACCTTAAATACCTTTCACTTGGAATTTAAAAGGAGTCTGTCATCTCGATAGTGGACAATAGAGGAGCATGCTAAGCCATGTGAGAGCTGGTTGTCCCAAAGTATTTTATTTTATATCTAATTAAACAGTGTTTCAGACCTTTTTTTTCCTACATTTTAGCTGGTTTAAATTTTACTTGCCAAGTACACAGCCAAAGGTTTGCCCTTTTACCAGCTTTCTCATATGGTGGCAATTCAGACAAGTTATTTCTTTGAGCAAAGTCTTTAAATGCAAAGACAAACCACCTTGAATCCCACTTTGCAGGAAAGCTAAAGGAAATCATAACAAATCTTGGAAAAACACTTGGTAAAATAGAATTCAGTTACAGTTCTCATGTTGCTACTTGCTAAACCATTGAAGTTTGGGTTTTTTTAGAAGCTGTTGACACCGTGTGGAATAAGCTGGGTACTGCTGATATAAAAATAAATATTCTCTTCACTGACTTTGTTGTAGAACCTTTAATTCAGTTCTTAAAAGCAGAGGGGAAAAAAAAATGTAATCACATCTTGGGGAAAAAAGTAGACATGGAAGGCAAAAAAATAATACAACTGCAAGTGTGAGCTTTAAAGTAATAAATTATTCCAGCCCATGAATGTTTTGCAACATCTTTTTGCAGAGCTAGAAAATACAATCAATGTGCCAGTATTCCATAGATTAACATAAAGAAACTACACAGAATTCGAGGTCATTTCTGGTGTGGCACAAGTTGTGCTATCTTTAATTTATTTTTATCATTTTAAGATCTCATCCTGTGCATTAATTTATTTAATTTTTTGCTATACCTGTAACTACATTTGCATGTTTTAATGGTGGTGGTTAATCATTCAGATGTATTCAGTGGCTTGGCTTTTTCTTCTCAAACCTGCTGTCTTCTGTGGGGCTTCCAAGAGTTGTGGTTTCAGTTCTCACTGGGAACTTAGCAAAGGCTTCAGATAAACAATATTTTCTAAATATTTGAGTTCTCAGACCTTGATTTAAATATTTGCCTTTATAGTTTTACTTTTCATTTAGTTGCTCTAGACAAAGGAGTTTCGTTCTGTGACAGGTAATGCATTTCAGTGTATCAATAATTCTGGAAGGACTCGAGAAGTACTTTCTTTTGCCTAAAGCTGATATGAATGTAGGTTGGTTTAAAGCCTTGTGTAGATCCTAAGATAAAAGTGAAGCCAAGCAGTTGGAATTGTACTTTTTTTTCCACTGTGTCCCTGGACTGTTCTCTCAGAACTTGATGTTAGTAGAGTGATAGCTTGTAATTTTCCATCCAGTCAGTTTATTATCTCAAACAGTGACCTTTTCAGGGCAGGCTCCCTGCCTTTACTCTGCAGACCCACCTGCCATTGAGTTGGGTCATTGTGTTGTCCCTTCTGTTCAAGGTAAGCGTTTGGGGTGTAGGTGATAGAATGGGACTGGGAAACTGCCACCAGAAAAGTGGGAACAGCAAGCAGATGCAGAAAACCTGTCTGCAGTCAGCCATAGGCTAAACCACACCAACAATTAAAAACATGTAACAGAATCTCAGCACAGTAGAGGTTGGCAGGGCCCTCTGGAGATGACCTGGTGCCACCCCCCTGCTCCATGCAGCAGGGTCACCCGGAGCAGGGGGCCCAGGGTCACATTGTCCAGGTGGGTTTGGGATCTCTCCAGAGAAGGAGACTCCACAGCCTCTCTGGGCAGCCTGGGCCAGGCTCCAACACCCTCACAACAAAGAACTTTCTCCTCCTGTTCCGATGGAACCTCCTGGGTTCCAGTTTGTGCCCATTGCCCCTTGCCCTGTTGCTGGGCACCACTGACAAGAGTCTGGCCCCATGCTCTTGCCCCCTGCCCATTAGATACTGGTTATCATTGATCATCTCCCCTCTCAGTCCTCTCTTGTTCAGCTAAACAGCCCCAGGGCTCTCAGCCTTTCCTCTCAACCTTTCCCATCTCCTGTGCAAATAAAATCTTTCAGACAGTTATTACAATTTTTGAACGGTGGTCAAAATACTCACCAGTGGTGAATGCTACAAAGCAGGGATTGAAATAATGGGCTTTTAATTTTGTTTTTTAAAATATATGAATGACTACATGGAACATGCACAAAATAGTGTATTTTGAGTATGTTGTATTTAGCAAGTAGCAAAGAGAGAAATTTTAATTCAAGCAATTTGCCAAAGTCTAAGAGCTTAGACAATGTGATGAGTAGTACTAGACAACATTAAGAGCTGGGAAGTCTAACCCTGCCAGTAACAGCTAGAATCACGTGGGAGAGCAGTGGTCCTGCCTTTGTGGGCACAAGAGTAATAAGTCTTCAATCCTTTTTTTCTTTGGCAGTGGTCCAAACCGTGGACATTACATCACCATTGTGAAGAGCCATGGCTTTTGGTTGCTGTTTGATGATGACATTGTAGAGGTAAGTACACTCTGACGTGGGGAACCCAACTGTAGAGAGCCCAAAGATGTTTGGGCTGTTTGCAGGAATGTTTAAACAATCTCCTCCAGCAAATTCTTCCTTAACTTTTCTACTACCATCTGTAAAGACCTAATATCCAAAATATTTATATAGACATGTATTTCACATGATTATTAAGCAAATACCAAACGGTCAAACAAATACCACAGTAGAACTGGTTGCTGTAAAGGTGGAAATGAACAGTTTGCCTCCGAGATCTCACGGGTGAGGTTAAGGCCTGATGCTCAGTGTAGCAAAAATCCTTGATTATGCTGAAATAAAGATGAAGTAGTACATTCTCCAATTTATTTGTTAAATCTTTGCTTAGCTTTGTGCATCGGGAGCGACTTCCCAGTGATTTGGATGCCTTGTTGGACCATGAAGGGTTGCCTTTCTCCCATTATTTTATTTTGAAGCTTATTTTCCTCTTGCTGTCATGGATACAGTACATAATTGTGTCAGCTAATTTTGGTAACGGTGTTCACTGCAATATTTTTTTCAATGCAAGTATTCACTGCCTTTTCCATCCACAAGATGAACCTTACATTTAAGAAGTACAATATGAAGCAACCCTCTTGGTGTTCTACGTTCATTTTCTCTCAGTCCCTTCTGTGTTGTACCTTAGCTTCTAGATCAAAACCAGGGTTTCTTTTCATCTGCAGACACTCCTGGCACTCCCAGAGATGTGCCAAGACACAGCTTTTAAATGTGCACTGTCTGTTACTGGACAATAAATTCAGGCAGCTGTCACAAGCAAGCTAGAATGTAGTTCCTCTCCCCAGAGGGATGCTTTTTCTTTAAGTTGCTTTTCTAACTTTAATCGTTACTCTTTTTTTTAAGTTCAAGTTCTCTTACAGAATTTGTCTAAAAAGGCTGTAAAAATAAATCTCTTTGATTTGAATTTTCAGAGCCAGAAGGTTTAAGATTCCTTTTCCCACTACAAGTTTCTCCCTGGCTGGAGATTGGATGTATTGGTGAAATTTAGGCTTTTGGGGTTTTATTTCCTTCTGGTGAAGGGCATGAAAAATGGCTCAGGAGAGTTTTGCACGACTCTTGAGATCGTTGGCCCTTTCTGATGAACACTTTGAAGAGAGTAGCATAAGGATTCCCACTGGGTTTGTCCCAGAGGATCTTCACTGAGTAATCATCGTAGCTGCTCCTGCCTTCTAAGGGTATGAGGGACACAAAGCTTCCTTCTCACCTCCCTCTGTCTGGAAGCACCACCCCTTTCTCTTTCCTTAGCCTTCTAGAACTCACCTGAATTTCTGGCAATTCCATGATCAAAGAGAATGGGATAGTGGTTGGGATAGTGATTGGGATAGTGATAGCTGCTTGTTCTCTTCTGATGCTGGAGGAAGTAGCTGCAGGTTTACTCATCTCTTCTCTCTCTCTGCTTAGTCATCAGCTCTGGAGATTTAGTTCTTTACGAGTGCTGCAGGCCAGCCACTGACAAAGCAAAGTAAAGCCACAACTGCTTTTGTCAGGTCCATCTGCTGCCTTAAGAGGTTTAAATACCTGCTCTGAACTTGACCAAGTGCTGTTTTCAAACTGCTGGGGATTGGCCATAAGGTGACACTACAGGGACTCTGTTGCTGTGTGTGACATGACAGAGGTTGGCCTCAAAAATGGAGTGGAAAACCAAACCCCAAAGCCCCTGAAACATGAATACTGCATAAGTTTCTGGGGTTAGGGCTAGCCACAGGAGCCTTCTACTCTTCAGACTCTCAAGAACTGTACATAACAGAGGTTAATAGTCAACAGGCTTCAGAAGGTGAGTCCTGTACACAGGTACTGTAACTGAAAGAGACCACAGGAGAAAGCTTTCTGCCCTTAAATACAGTTACAAAGCTCTGTTGCATTTTTGGCAAGTGATATGAACTAATAGCTCCCAGCTGTCAATAGGAAGTAGTTTATCATTGTTACCCACTAAATGTCAGGAGCGGTGAAGTCACATTTATTTATCTATTTGGGTTTAGTTGGAAGGCCAACTTTCAATTAAATTGAAGATAGATGATCATCAAACACACTACAGCATATGTGGAAAGCAACTGCATCAAATCCAGGAGGCAGATCAGTCCAAATGGGAAACTGTGCCAAGCAGTTTAATTAAGAAACCTGAGTAAATGATCTCTGGCTAATTTGACATGTTGTCATTAGAGCTGCTCAGTGATACATCACAGTGCTGGTGTTTATCTGAAACAGAGGGGAAAGTGTCCACCCAGGGAGTCCTCCAAATTGAGGGAAGGAGGGGAGTGAGTAGATGTCTTCGCTTAAATATTCATCCAGAGATTTGAATGCTGTGACTGGCATGCCAGGAGAGGATTTGGTTTGGGGAGCCAGAATAGTTGTCTAGAAAGAAACAAAGAATATTTAAGCTTGGTTAACTGGAAGAATCATCTTAATACCAGATGAGGCTGCAGGGTTGTAGAAGTAGTTGTGAAACCATCAACTGGTTGTTACTCTAACACTGCAACTGGGTAAAACTTTGCTGTCCACAATACGTGGTCAGCTAAGCACGGGAAGGGTTGAGCCTATATAATCCTCTTCCAGTTCCACTGGGGTTTTTTTTTTCTGTGGGTAGTGAAATGAAAGAAGGAAGTTGGTTTTGCCGTAATAAAACTAAAAATATCTGTAGGGTGAATTAATCTGTATCAAATGTTGGAGTTGTATTCAAAATGAGTAGTGGAAATAGACTTGATTGCACGGCAAGTTAGTTGGCACTTAAAATAAACCATGCTTGAGTTGTCTGCTAAATATATTACCAGGCCTGAAGAATGTTCTTTTGCCATTTTTCTGCTAAAATGTTGATCTAGCAGTTTGTAGTAGACACGATGTTAATAAATCGTGTGAAAATGCAGAAGCCCTCAGCACAGTATTTCAGCTTCTCTCCAGTCCTTGAATGAAGAAGAGAATAAACCAAAACATCTGTCTGGGGGTTCCCCCCCGCCCCAGTGTTTTGGGTTTGGTTTTTCCCTTTAACAGAAAGTGTTTAACAAAACTATTCTGAACATTTCTTTCCTTCCTCAACTTTGTTCTGTGGGGAATAAAAGGAAACTTGAGGCAAGTGTCTCTTTGGTCCTCCCCAATGAAGTCAAGCTGCTTCAGCCTCCTCTCTGGGGATCCTAAAACACTAAAGCCACACAAGGCGCCGGGAGCGTTTTATTTCAGTGTCCTGGTCTTGGCACTTGCTCTTCACTGACTGCAGACTCAAATTCAGTAATGTGAAGCCAGTTGTTCTCAGGAGCAGGATCAAGGCTGGGGAACTTGCACCTTTAAAAGCCCTCTGAAGTGCCCTCCAGGCCTCGCTGGTTGGAGTGTAGAGTGAGAAACTGCTTTTCTGCACGGAGTTCACAGCTGTAAATGTAAACAGATCATTTCATTCTGTTAATACAGCAAATAGTGTATTTCTCTTCAAACACAAAACTGGTGATAATATTCCTGTAAGCACTGTATCAGCAAAGCCTAAGGAAGGGAAGGTCTTGTAAAACCAGATTTTCATAATGAGGTGAGATCCACAGATTTCCTGGTAGTACTTGCAGGACTTTTCTGCGGAAGACGGTCACAAGAACTTTAACATTGGGTGTTACTGTAGCTGAAGGTTAAATCTGCTCAGCTGGCCCTTTTGTGCTTCCAGAAATCTTCTCTGCTGGCCAGCAACTGCTTTTTTTTAATTTACATCACAAATCTATAATCAGGAAAGGCAACACCAGCCTGAATGAGAAAGCAAATAGAAAAACATCCTGTACTCTTTCAAGGATACATTTTCATGGATCCCTTGTTTGGTTTTTTTTTTTTTCTAGTCCAGCTTGAGAGAGGTCTGTTATTTCATCTTGATTTCCCTTTTTTTTTCAATAGCGAATCAGATATTAAGTGGAAAGAATGTTTTGTTGTATTTGGTTGAATTCAGTTATACCGAAATCTCGCTGTGTGGCTATCATGTGGCTTTCCAGCATCGCCTCCAAGAACTGAAAACAATGCTTTGTCTGGGAGGGGGATGCTCAGGGTGGGTGTTTTGATTGAGGCTAATCATAATTCTCCTTAATTTTCAGAAAATTGATGCCCAGGCCATTGAAGAATTCTATGGGTTAACATCAGACATTTCCAAAAACTCAGAATCTGGATATATCCTCTTCTACCAGTCAAGAGACTAAGACAAAAGCTACATAGATACAAATAAAACAAAAAAAAAAATTAAAATAAAATAAAAGGGATCAAGAAATGCCCAAATGGAACATATTTGTGACAGCAGAAGCAGTTCCTCATTGTTGCTGTAGGACCAGGACAGAGCTGGCAGGGCCGATGGAGGTTTCTCCTGCCATTTCGCGGAGGATTAGTGCTGACTGCCGTAACGAGAAGAGCTTTTGTTCCACTTTTCTTTCTGGGCTTTTTTTACGTGCTATCTTCCAAAATCTGTGTTACCTCTACTTGAAACCTGGCTGCTTATTTGTTCACGAACTGAAGAAGAGATTTAAAAGTAGCATTGTAGAATTTTTACCATTTAATGTTGGCCTGAGGCTATACCTTGGTTTCTACCATCGTCGTTTTTCTGTATTTTAGCAGAATGATTTCAATATTCAGTGTCAGCTGAAGGCATATTTTAGGATATGAACAGCAGCTGGTTGCTGGATATTTTTGGTGACTCAGACTTGAGAAGCAGTACAAAGCTAAGACGTCTTGGAAATGTCAAGTCTGTAATTTTTATAAAAAAAAAACAAAACAAAACCAAAAAAAAAAACAACAAAAAAAAGACAACAAACCACAAAACCCAGACAAAAACCTCTCTGCAGCATTGTGAATTTCCCCGTTCTGCATTATCTTGGGTTCAAATAACACTAACGGCCCTGCTTCTCTTTGTATTTTTATTTTTCCTTTCCTGTTCCTTCTTCAGAAGGTTCAGAACTTTATCCATCTCCGGGGCGTGGTGAGGTTTTTTTTCCTTTCCAAGCAGAAGTTTTGTCTCGAAGCCACATTGCTGCAGGTTTAAGGGGAGCAGAGAAGCAGTTACCTTCTGAAGAATATGTCTGGCAACCAGCTGCTGTAGCAGGTGTGAAGTTACAGCCTTTCTCGGAGCTCTGGTGGAAACCAAAAGTGCCCTCCTTCTGAAACGGGATCTGTTCCACAGTTCATTCCATGGAGTGTTTCCAATCGATGCTGATAGGCAGAAACAGCACCAACTGGGAAGGGTTTAACCAAGGGAAGTGTTACTCAGCTAACTAACCCAGTTGTTCTTTAGTCTTCAAGGGAAGGAATGTAGAAGAAGGAAAACCAACCGACCCAGAGACTAAGTGTTCTTCATCTCTTGTATCCATCTGGGAATCATAACCCACCTCCCTAAAGATGCTTCTGATTGTTTTACCTCTATAGGCCTTGCTTAACCAGGGGGAATTGTTAGTCTTTTGAAGACTGAAATTGAGTAATGATCCGTTATGCGTGTATATATTGAAATCTCAAGGGATAACTAGAAAGAAAAGACTGAGGAAGTTTGTAAGAAACCTCAGAAAATCCTCTGTGATTTTTCTTCTCGAGAAGTCCTGTCGCCGTGCCAAAGCTTCTCGGAGCTGGCTCTAAACTCCCAGTGCAAACGAGCATTTTCCTGTCTTCATCTCCTTAGGTGACACGAGAGCTGTCCTCCCTGTGCTTGTTCCCAGCACAGCCCTTCGTGGTGTGTACCCGTGACCATTCTTCTCCAGGACATTGAACTTATGCAATTCTGTGGCTTCTACAGGACAGAAAATACCTTAACCAAAATATCGTCCTCAGGAAAACAACCTTTCACAGCCGGTTCCTCGCCGTGGCTTTACCCATCCATTGCTTCTCATCATGACCAGAAACATCACGTCAGCAATTAATTCCTCTCTTCAAAATGCAAATTAATCATTGCCCTTGTATTCCACGTGGGTGCAGGTTCCATTCTCCCGGCGCATCTCCTCTTCCAGAAGATAAAATAAGGACGTTGGGGTTTTATTTTTTGTTTGTTTTGCTTTGTTGGGTTTTTTTTTTTTAATTATTTTTTCTTATACAGAGTACTGTCCTTTTAAGAGACACGTTCCATAACAGCATCTTGTTCCTATCGTGTGGAAATTGTTCCTGGCTTAAGAGTCTTCTCCCCTTGTTCCCACACGAGCTGGTGTCGCTGCCAGAAGACTTGTCATCGCTCACGAAAGAGAACTGAAAGAGGGAGAGCACTGAGTTCAAAATGATCGAAACCCTAAACAGAGAAATGAACGTAGCACGCTAGACATGTATTTTGTATATCTGGTGATACATTTTTACAAATGAAATACCTGCCTGAGAGAGAATATTGAAAGAATATATACTATAGATTAAAACCTGTTAAAAGTGCACTTTTGCTACAGATTTATAAGGAGACTAAAAGGAATTAAATTGGAAGAGAAGGGTGTGATGTTGCTTCTGTATAATAAATGACCCCACCTGTCTCCAATAAAGGTCGTGTATGATCAAATGCACCAAAACGGCCCAAATTTTCCTTGAATTTCACCCCCCTGCCTTTCCACCCCACTTCCTTTTTTCCTTCTCCTCCTCTCACCCCTTGCTGTCGGGCTCCCTAAGACTTTGTCGCAAACATCATCTGACTGATCTGGAACAGAGAGGTTTTAAAGCAAAAATAATACCGCATCCTTGGAGCTTTTTGGGTTCAGCGGGGGACAGGTGTTCGTGCTTCACTGGAGTTCACTTCTATGGGGGGGGGAAATTGGTTGGAAGGCTGCTCCTGTGAGTAGGAATCCACGGGACTGGGTCAGAACACAACAGAAGATTGTAGATGAGATTGGAAAGTGACAGCTGCTCGGTCACAACACCTTTGAAATCCAAAATGCTGCCTGTCCTTGTCCTGCTGGGTCACACGTTCGCAATAAATACATGGAGCTAATTTTGACTCCAGCAAACGTGATTTGGACTTCCAGTTACTGTAGAAAGAGCTTCGCCCACACTTAATCTCGCTGAGGGCAAACAACTCAAATCAGAACCCAAAGCAGCGTGGGGTTAGCGTCGAGTACCAGAAAGGCAGGATTGATGCTAAGATTTGAGGGCTGGTCTTGGCACTTCAGGTCTTCTCCAGCGCTGGAGCAGGGGTGCAGATCACCCCATGGTTATTGTTCATCTCTGCTAACCAGCAGCTGGAGCAAAACACACCCAGCGATGCTGCTTTGCTTCCAATTTAGCAGATCCTCCAGCTTGTGCGTGGAGAGGCTCTGCCCTAAAGACTTCAGCCACAGAGGTTGTTTCTGAGTTGGTGGGTGTGCTCGGCATGTTCTAGTTACCAGCAGGAGCTTTAAAAGTCACCGTGCCAGCTCGGGTTAGGATATGCTTAATGCAAATCAGAGCTGATTGCTACAAGAAGGGAAAATAGACTAACAAAGGCCCCTGAGACAAGTAAAACCTTTCCATTGTAGTCCGTGGCATCTGTCAAAAAGAAACAGTCCCCCGAAAGGTTATTAATTCCCAACATGTAAAGCCCTGCTAGCCTTTGCTGTTGTTGCACTAATGAAGCTTCGGGCTGCTTCTGTCTGCTTCCCTCTCAGCCCTGCAGAATCGGTCCTGTCTACGGAGGTTGTTTGCACCTCCCTGGCCAGGCTGCTCCCTTGGGCTCCTGAAAGCAGCAGCCGGGTGGAATTAGATTCTCCGAGTGCTGCTTCAGGGTACCTGAGGTTAAAAACGCAGCGGTGTCAGTGGGATGGAGTGAGGGTCACCTTGTCCTTTTATTCTGGGGATAATACAAAGGAAAATGGTTTGATCCTTTCTACCGTCCGTCTGCTTAACTAACTCGCCTTTGTGTCTGCATGTTTAGCTTGGAGAAAAGGAGGCTCAGGGGAGATCTTCTGTCTCCACAGCTCCCTGACAGGAGGCTGGAGCCAGGTGGGGTCGGGCTCTGCTCCCAAGGAACAAGCAACAGGACAAGAGGAACCGGCCTCAAGTTGCCCCAGGGGAGGTTTAGGTTGGAGCTGAGGAACAATTTCTTCCCCTCC
>WUAM01000170.1:765250-776392 GCA_024336885.1 Actenoides hombroni | reverse complement strand
CTTTAGAGTCATAAAAATAAGACGTTTAATGTGCTTAGCCAAGAGGATCCCAAAAAGTCGGGGGGGGGGAGGGAGGGGTGAAAATTAAAGCATTTGGAGATCTGGGCTCCTGTCCCAGGTATGTGCCACACTGTGCGTGTCTGTGTTTTTATTTCAGAGTCAGTCTAGGGCAGGTTTCTGCTCTTCCTCACCCGGGGGGGAGGGGTCTGTGTTTCCACTTGGCTCACGATGAACTGGTTGAGTCTCAGAATGGCACGAGATGTTGGAAGGAAGGGCTTGGGCTGCTCGGAGCCTCCGCACATGAGGATGGAGCCTTTGCCATCAGCAAGCCATCCTCTGCCCTCTGATCACCCAGGCAGCCAGGGATTAAACACCCGTAGCAATGAATTAATCTTTTGCGAGGCGGTTTCTCCAAAGGAAGGGTTCTAGGGATATCACAGCTTTCTGCTGCTGCTTCTGTGCCCTGGCCTCTCTCAGATGGAGAATCCCAGGGCTGATAACTCACAGCAAAGGGACTCATCAAGGGGAAGCTGACAAAAAGCCAAACTCAAATCTACTTTAACCTCTTAAAACCTTTATTATTTTTTTTTTTTTTGTTTTTATCTCTTTTTTTTTTTTTTTTTTTTTTTTAATTAGCACATGCATAAAGTGTCAACAGTTTGGGATTAAGATGACATCTTCTGAACAAATGTAGTTACAAGCGGTGCTTCGGATCGTTCCAGGTTTCCTCTCTACACTGTACAGAAGAAAGCTCGTGTTGCGACCAACGTAGTCCCTACCTTTCCATCATCGTGTCACGACAGGCAGAACCCACAACACTGGGGAGAAATACACTGGTTCACACGTAGCAACTGGGTACGGTAGATAGACACAAGCAGCAACATCTACTCACCTATTGACTAAGTGCACATGGTTAAAAGACCCCGTTAGACAGTGAACATCTCCTTCTTTTTGTCATGTCAGCTATATAATAATGGAAATCAAGCTATGGCCGGTAGCAGGTGATCCTCCCATGGGAGGGCCACCCATCTCCCATCAGCTGCCTCTGTCGAACAGCAAGTGGAAGGAAATACTGGGAATACTTCTGCCGGTATTAAAAAAAAACAGCCTTTTGCAGGAGCCTTTTGGAGCATTGGGGCAGACCCACCCATGCTGAGCACCCTGGGAAGTCATCTGGAAGGTGCCACCAGGCTGGGACCTCCTTGTCCCTGCTGTGTCACCCCTGCAGAGCTGAAGCCGACCTCGGTAAAGACCGACCCCAGCCCTGGCTCCAGGCTGTTTGTATGAACAGTCGGCATCAAAAGGGGAGAAAACTGCTTTTTAAAACGCCTGGCTCGAGCTGGCTGCTCACAGATGCTCTATTTGAGGTTGCCCCAATGCTCCAGGAGGTTTCCCTAGCTTGTAGCTGCTGAGTTTAGGTAGTGCAGAGGGGTTTGGGGGTGTTTGAGGTGCTCCCAGTCCAGCCTGGGCTAGCCTTGATCCCTGGGGCAGGACACAGAAGATGATCCTCACTTGCCTTCAGTGCCCTCCAAAATAACACTCCTGCAGTGCCTGGCCTCACCCAGAGGTGCTTGTGCTCCTACTCACTCTGAAAGTGGTGGAAACCTGGCAGCAGAATGGCTTCTGTCCTGCCACACAGCTGGCATTGCCACAGTGGCCCTGGGCTGGGGCAGGAGGAGGAGAAGGAGGAAGGCTCTCCAGCCTGGATGCTTGTCCCACGGCGGCAGCAATGCCCATAGCCTGGAGCGAAGCCACCAGCATGAAAGTGGTGACCGGGTTTGTCCCCTCCCTTCACGGCCACTGTGTCCTCTTGGGGACTATCCCCATGCTGAAGCCGCAACATTTCCACGTGTACCTGGAGACATATGGTTGCCAGAGCAGGTTTCCCTTGGGTTGGCCAAGATCAGAGGAAAAGCTGCTCTCAAAGCCACCCCTGCCAGCTGTGGGGTAACAACCCATGCTCAAGGAAGGAGGAATCCTAGTGGATAACCCAGGGGCCGGCCAGGACCAGGTTTCCACCCAGGGGAGGACAGGCTGAGCATCAGAAATACCTGGAAATGCTCTGCCCTTCTCCAGCTCATCCAGCCCAGCCACCCCGTAAAGACCCACGCTCCTTGGACATGCAATGGGGACCTCCAGAAAAGGCACTTGTGTCAGGAAGGAGCTGCGTTCCCAACGGGAACACCGGACCCCAGCCAAAAGGGGAGAGGAGGGAAGTGCCAGCAACGCTCCCCCATCAACCCAAATCACACCAGGTTTTGGATTCCCCCAGGCAAGTCAAGAAGCCCCGGAATGAAGGAAGTCTAGTAAGATGGGGAACCATCAGCCCTAAAATGCTCCTACAAATGCATTTTGGAGAAAAAGGTTTCTTTTTTTTACTGGGGATTTTCTCTCTTTTTCCTAATCTGCTCTGATCTGAAGTGAAAGGCATCACAAAGAGAGGCCCCCTTTGTAGAACTTTTGCCAGTACTAAAGGGAAACCCGAAACAGCTCAGCATAAAAACAACTTTAGGGGTGGGTGGGGGTGAGGAGGGGTCAATGCTCATAACTATGATTTTTATAGACCTGGGGGGTGTCAGTGCTCATAACTATGATTTCTGGAGTCCTGACAGGACCGTGCCAAAGATGCACCTGCTGCCAGCAGGACATCAACAGCTCCTCAACATACATCCCAGTAATCCCACCAGGCTCAAAGTTCACTTTGTTTCTAATGCAGGATTTTTATGGTTAGGTGGGTTTTTTTTATGTCAAAAAGTGACTTTCTATGGAGTAAGTGTTCCCAGGTGAGGCACGAGGCGTACACAACCACCAGTAACAAGTGAGAATCAATGGGATTGGGAACACTTGAGCTGGGGTGGGACCTGCAGGGACAAAAGCACCTCCTATGGTAGAAGTAGATCCATTTCCTGGTTGAGCTGTAGGCTGATACTCTGCTTGTTCTGTTCTTTAATGCTGGTTTCTTAGGAGCTGGTTGTTGAAAGTGTTTATGGTGATAACTGCTCCATTTTTTTGGTGGCTAACTGGGAAGCAGAATTGGGGAAGTCTGAGTCTCCCTCAAGGTCCAGGGGAAGAAGACAGAACAGATTTTTTTTCTTCTGGAAATCACATGTAAGTTGTTTGATTGCTTATTAGCTTTGGGGGGTGGGAGGTGGTGGCTGTTCTTTTAGATTCCTTGGCTGAGCTACCCCAAATCAAAAAAGAACTTCTAAGTTGTTCACCTTAATGAATGGTTTTCACACTGCAGTCTGTAGACCATGAATGGTCTGGAGGAGCAGGCTGCTGGAGCTGCTGCCTTCTAACTATTGAAATACAACAGTAGCAGCTGTTTTTCTCCTGGTTTTCTGCAGTTAGTTCCCATCTTTCCTTCTCAGGTGTTTATCTTGTGCTACCTTTTGCTCTCATTGTATTTGAGGGCCAACACCAGAATTGGAAAAGGGGAAACAAAGCTAAGGGAGAACACAAGCAGGTTGCCTTGCAGTGCTCTGCGGCTGTAACCTGCTGGGACAGATCCCCAAGTAGAGGTGCTACAAACCTGAGGGAGAGGATGAGGCAGAACCACAAACGCACCAGGTTTGAAGGCCACCATCCCCTGGCCCAATATGGGGTCACAGACAGTGCTTCTTTCTGGTGTTTCCCTGCTTGCTTCTCAAAGCCCTCCCATGGCAGAGCTTCTGTGACCTGCTTCAGAGTTTCTCCCTCTTCACCTTGAGAAAGGTTTCCCTGAGATCCAATTCAACTCCTCTCCGCCACAGATCAATCCCATGCCTTGTGCTTTGGTCCAACACGTGCATGAAGAACGTGTCTGTTCTTCTCACTGCCCTTCATTGTTCCCCTGAAGAAGGTTTTACCTACCAGAGGATGTTCTTGTTTGGAGTGGTAGGAGCATAACCAACCTAAGATGCCAGGTTATTTTCATTCTGTTCCGTTTCTTCCTCTCTGCCCTCTTAATACTCTCTACACAGTTCAGTGCTAGATCTACCATTGGGCTGAAAGTCCACCATGGCCAACTTGGTCTCCTGGCATTGCCCCTGGGGGAGAGGTGTGTAGGGAAAGGCTCATTTCACACACACTCGGACTCACAAGGTCCAAAACACAATGACTAAGAGCAGGTTTAAGCTTTTTCCTGGTAAGACAAAACTCAAAACCTACAGAGGGACCTCTGGGTGCTGCTCTAAAGGTGGTACCTGTGGGATGATATCTATTAGGAGTGATGCCTGTGGGAGGACAAAGCATCTGTGATCTACCATCAGGTAGTGCTATGGAGATGCCTGTGGCCTCGGGGCCCTGTACCCGTGTAAGACAGTTATTAATATTGATAATGTCACATCAACATTGCCTTCAGGGGACACCGTGGCCAAGCGTGTCTCATCCAGGTCTTGCCTGGAGATTTCCCACAGTGAGAGCTGCTCCCTTGCTGCAGGCTCTGCCTCAGCCTAGTGACACCACCGGGATGGTGTCCTCCTTTGGGAACATCCCTGTGTCCTCCTCCCACCCTGCCTGTGGGCATGGTACTGAAGGCTTTGAGGCAAAACCTTCACTGAAGTTTTTGACTCTGGGATTTTTTTTTCCTTCCCTCCCCCAGCAAAATTCAGGAGCGATTCCCACTGGGAGAAAGTGGAGCTTGAGTGAGTGGTCCTAGAAAACCTGAGCTTTGTTAAAAGACCACCAGATTCACAGAAAAAAAACAACCCAAAACCACCTTTGACTCTCAAAAAGACCAAAATACTTCAAAGTCTAGTCTGGGACTAGGAGGGCATTGTGTGAGCAGCTCCAAGAGCTGGCAGGTAGTTGCGAAGTTGCACGCAGAGAAGATTCCTACCATGAACACAGTCATCCCAGAGGAGCACAGCTGTGTGGGGTCTGGGTAAGTGGCCACCCATTCGGAGACAAAACCAGCATGTCTTGGCACTCCTGTGCTTTGCTCAGGCACTTCTGCGTGGGGATAGTGGAGGGGTGAGGGAGTCCCATCAGCAGGGGGGGTGTGGTTGTGGTGCTGGTCAGGGGGTCACCTAAGGAAGGGACAACAGTTCTCAGGGTGCTGCTGCTGCCCAGTTGAGGGTAAATTCAGGGGTGAGTGAGCATTTGAGGCTTCTAAAGTGCAGTGCAGGTTATATGGTCTTTGCTGTAAACTGTAAACTCCCCAGGACAGGGTCCTTGCCCTAATTTGTCTATTTTTTTTTTTAATCTGTAAAGTAACATGCCAGCTGAGAAGACCTTATCCCTACGTAACTACTACTACTACACAAAAACAGGAATTGTGGTGAAAGGAACAGCCTAGGCTCTCCTTGCTGGCATCCCATGATGGGGTATGCTTCCCATGGTCCACATGCAAGGGCATGGCATGGTGCTCCTGCTGGCCATGGACCTCTGGAAAGCACCTTCCAAAGTACCACCTCTGGTACTGCAACCTGCCTCCCTCCGAGTGAAACTTCCATCTCTCCTCAAAGCTGAGGTGTTAATTCAGGCTCTGTTCCCAGGGGAGTCTGCAAAGCTGCTGTGCAGGCTGTTGGGTGTCTTGAAAGGGAGACAGAGAAGGAAAAATGGCTGGGAGGAAATTTGAGGGCTCCTACATGAAGGAAGCCCTCTGAAGAAGCTGTGTTTAGCCTCAGGTTTGTCAGTGAAATTAAACCTTCCTGAGATAAAATAGCTGTGAAAGCAGGAGCTCTCGCTGGGTGTGATGCTCGCTCCTCCCTAATCTCTTCCTTAGGACACTGATCTTCTAAGAGCCACCAGCAACAACGGCCAGTTCCAATGTTCACTCAAAAGCAAGGAGACGCTGAGGGTGCAATGCTGGAACATGAACACTGCTAGACTTCCACTAACCTTCAGGAAACTTGCTCAAGTGCAGACTTCACACCTGATGTGGCCCTCGCAGGCAATGACGGGTGCACCATGGGTCCCCATAGTGTCCCTATCCAGATAAATCAGAGATGTCCAAGAGGTTCCTGATGGACCACAAGGACTATAGTCTTCTATTAATATCTCTAAGCAGAACCAAACTGGTTTATTTACTATTCAACTGACTCCAGCCCAGTTGCTGACTTCCCCTGACCACTGGCAGCCTTATTTATTATTTTTAATCTCTGTCCCTAAATTGGCAAGTAGGAGAGAGCAGATAAAATGGGAAGAGGAACTCTCAGGAGATCAGTTGGGCTCATTAAACGTTTGGCACTCTGTAATTATCTGTCGGCGACGAAATGCCGCCGCCAGATTTTTCACGTGGAACGCGATTCCCTTAATGTGGAGTGGAGGAGAATCTCCTCAGCCCACTTCTGGCTCACTTGAGAGGCGAGAAATTCAATCATCGGCGACCTGGATTGTATTTTTAATGTCTGCCAAACTAGATGAAATATTTAAATATTCACTTTTATATCAGCCCACAGGAGGGTTTGAGTGTTTCAGGTTGTGTAACGTGGCATGTCCTACTTTTGGAAGAGTAGACGGAAACAGGCACGGATGTACAAAATATTGAGTGTGCACCATGTGGGGCAGAGAGCCACTGTTAATAAGTATGGCACAACCCATTCCAGCAGAGCTAACCCAGCCCAGACCCACCAAGGAGTTGGTCATAGGTTGCCTGGGCAAAAGACAGATGAATGCACCTCAAAGATGTCCATCCTCAAAACGTGGATGAGTCCCTTGAGCAAAGGCACGGAGGATGTTGGCCTGCCAGCAGAGCTGGCCTTGCAGGAATGGTTGGATTGTGAGATGGGGGCTCTCAGTGCCACCATGTGCTGGCCTGTCTCATGGTGCTGCCAGGAGAGAGCTGGGAAGAGCAAGGTGCACCATGATCAGGCTAGAAGTGAGTGTCCACAGTGCACACTGGCTATATGGGTCACTTCTCTACTAGCTACACAGAATACCAGCATGGTTAGAAGGGATCTCTGGAGATCATCTAGTCCAACCCTCCTGCTACAGCAGCTTCACTGGTTGCCCAGGATCATGTCCAGGCAGATTTGGAATCTCCCCAGAGAAGGAGACTCCACAACCTCTCTGGGAAGCCAGGGCTCTGACACCCTCAGAGTAAAGAAGTTTTTCCTCATGTTCCTACACAAGATGCATTGAGCTCCAGTGTAGACATCTCACTGGGGAGAAGCTACCTGTGGATCAGCCCCATCCCTGGGATCAAGACAGCTTCAGTGGAGCTGAAGCAGTTCAGATCCCTACAAGATCTGGATCAGCATGTCTTCAAGCATTAAGCAATGCCAGGAGGTTATGGTCCTGCTGACCTGTTTTGGAGTTGAGCATGTGAAGTGGGCTTGTGTTATCAGGGGCTGGGAACTTCCTTAAGCAGAGTACAAAGGGTGAGGAAGTTCTGGGACGTACAAAGAGCAGAGAACGGTGTGAGAAGGTAAAGGTGTGAGGAAATGGGGATGATCCTTGCTCCCTGCACCCCTGAGGCTTCCAGCTGCACATCTGCTCTGCAGATGTGGCCTGTGCACAGGACAGGCAATGCTTGAGTTCCATGATTGTCAAGCGCTTTGCCAACCAACAGCATCCTCCCTGATAGCAGCACAGGTTGAGCGACTGCTGCCAATACCGAGCACAGCAAAATTGCTGGGAGGTGGCAGGGAAGCGGGAGGCTACAGGGACAATCCTGACCTGCCACACACCAATGGAGTCCTGCCAGAATTATCACAGTTTCATGTGATGCACACAAAGCAACTAGTGCATGAAAAGAAGGGACCTGGTCTTCTAGGGGCACTTGGCTTCTCTCCAGTTTCCATCAGCTCAGCGTCACAGAACTGGGACAATTGCAGACCCAAGAATCACAGGATGGTAGGGGTTGGAAGGGTCCTCTAAAGGTTGTCTAGTCCAACCCCCCTGACAGAGCAGGATAGCCTAGATCCAGGGATGAGCCAGCCTTGCATGTCCTAGAGCTCCTTCCTTGTCTTCATGTGCTGGTGGGACCCCTGGGCGCTGCTCGAGCCCCAGATGGGTCCCTGCAGCCTTTTGACCCCCATTAGAGGTAAGAGGAGCTTCCCCCAACCCTCTGCTGCTCTCTCTTTCTCTCAGCAGGTTATTAGTCTTTCTAAATTACCCAAATCAACCTAGTTTATCTTGATGTACAAACAGCATTGTGATCATGTCCATATTAACTACGCTCCACGCCAAATGCTACCAATGCTCAGTTGTTGCTCAGAATTTTAGCAAGACTTTCTTCTGAGCTTGCTCCAGGCCAAGCCCCAGCTGCCCTGTCAAGGAAACCCCATTGTGGGCATCAGGGGCTCTCTGCCCGGATGGAGATGCCAGGCTTTGGCCAAAAGCACCTATAGCATCTCAGAGGGTCACCATCAGAAATGAGAGTTCTGGGTGAGCACCAAGCATCAGGGATTTTCTGGTCACCTGCAGTACTAGTACCACATCCCCCCGCCTCCTTTGGTCATCCTCAGGTCCTGCTCTGACAATCAGCCCTGCTGAAGTCAAGGGGAGCTTTCCCTCAGGCAAGGATGGGTCAGACCAGGGGTTGTGGCCCGTGGCAGGGCACCCAAGCCCTTCCCCAACCACCCTTGCCCTCTCCCACATCCACGCTGCTCCTCCGTTTGAGCCCCCCAGCAGCACCGTAGCTCGCAGCCCAGATGTGGAGATGCAGGAGGTGTCACGTCCAAGGGACACAAGACTGTTTTGTGCCAGTCAAGAGAAGGGAGGGCTCCTGGGGGTATTTCTCAGCAGATGGGCAGGGTGTTCATTGCATTTCACCATGAAGGGTTGCTCAACAGGGGGGAAATGAGGAGATGCCTGGGGCATCGTTCAACGCTAGTGTTTCTCGGGGTGAATTTAAGGGTGGATCAGCCTTTGAGCTTTTTTGGGTCCCAGATACATCCTCCCACCTCCTTCACAGGTCTGGTCACTCCCAGATAATCAAAATACTACTTTTTTAGCCATCACATACGTGGCTACTGAGAGAGCCAGGGAAGTGGGCTCAGAGCCCAGCTCCTCCCCAGAAGAGTTGCAACATAGGGACTCATGGTAGAGGGGAACCCAAGAGAGGACTGTGGGACACCATGTTGGGCAAGTCCATGGTCGGTTCTGGCCTGTTTTCTGGTGGTGGGGAACCTCTCTAAGCTCTCTGCAGTCTCTTCCTCCCCGCTGTGATATTTCCAGTGTTCCCAACCCCTTCACTCTGCCTTCCTGTGCCTCCTCCCTTCATAGATGGGTGAAAAGTCTGTGGTGACAGCAAGGGATGGGGCAGGACCAGGTCAGGAGGAATCAGTGCCTGGGTCCAAGTTGATCTCAATTGTATGGGTGCAGCTTGTGGGGCTGCAAAGTGCAAGTTGAGAGTTTACCTAAAAGCAACATTTTGTCTAATTAGTTATTACGGGTTTTTTTTTTCAGATAACACTGAGATGTTGTAGTGCTAAGGCCAAGGTGAGCTGGGCTTGGGGAAGCTCCCCGGACACCTCGGCTCCCTTGCTGGCAGCCCCTTTCCCACCGAGGACAGCACACATTGCACCTTTCAAATGCCGTGTCAGCTGCACGAGCTTTGGCTTCACCCTTTTCTCCCAGAAAACTGGTCCTAAGGATGGAAACGGGCTCAGGCCACCAACACCTTGGTCTTCTCCAGGGTGCAGCAGCATGATGCTGACCATCTCTATGTGCCTGCTGTGAAATGTGGTGCATTGCTCTACGGAGAAGGAGGCTTCTGCCCACGTGCCTTTGGAGCTGCCTGATCCGACAGCGGAGCATCCCCAAGAGCGTGGCTCGTGGTGGCACCAGCTGTTCAAACAGGCTTCTCCTCCAGGACCTTCTCATTAACACGTTTACCACTTAGCTGAAAAAGCTCTACCGCCTCTGGGTTTCCCTTCTCTAAGCAAGGTACGCTCAGGGTTGGCTCTCTGGTCTTGCTCCGGGTGTAAATCCAGAGTAATCCTATTAATCTGCCTTCAGAGAGGCTTTTAAAGTCATTAAATGTGAAGGTGCTGCTAATTTCTGGTCTCACTGCCTCCAAGGTGTATCCTACCAGTGCTGCTGCTGCTGCTGCCCGAAGGGTTTTTGCCGTAGTGTAAAAGCAAAGCTCCTGGATGAGCGGGGCCGCCCGCGCTCGTTGGCGGCAAGGGTTGGGGAAGGCGCCTATACACACCTGGGATGGAGCCGGGGAGCTCCGCGCCAGCCCAGCCCCGGGGCCCCTCAGTCCGACCACTCGTTATCGTCCAGCTCGGAGTCGTCGTCGGACTCGCTGTACTCCACCGCGATCCGGCGGGACAGGATCGTCGCCACGTCGTTGCCCACGGGCTCTTTTTTGGCCTCTTGTTCCCATTGCTCCTGGACTTTCCGGAGTTGGATTCCTAGGGTTGGACAGGAGAAGAAGGCTTTAAGGGAAAGGTGCCCAGCACTCGTAGGTGCACCTAATGTGCAGCAGCATCCCCCCCCCCCAGTTAAAAGTATCGGCTGAAAGGAGGTGGCTGCAGCCCCTTGCAGGAGGACGCAGGTGATTATCAAGCTATACGAGATAACGATGCGATGCATGTGATAATAAAGCTAACGGAATACAGCTTGTCCTCTGCTTCCACGCGACCTGAAAAGGCTGGACCTTCTCGAAGGTTAAATCTGCCATTTGACCTGAAGACTTGCAGAAAGGGGAAACGGGAGAGACCTTGGGGCACATCATCTGCTACAGCCTGGGAGGAGGCCACAAATGCTGCTGGCCATCCCTGTGGGGCTCCAGCCCACCTCCCTCCAACCCCCTGAACTGCACTGTCTTCCCTCCCCAGGTCCCACCCGAGCGCCACCATCCTCACGCGTCACCAGGCCAGCCGGGGCTCGTCTCGCACTCGGCGAAGCCAACGCCGCCCGGCTCTACGCCAAGAGGTATTTTGCCACCGCGACGGCAGCGTCGGGGACCTGTCCCCCTCAACCTTTCCGCTGCCACCGCCCTCGCCGCTCACCCCTGCGGATGGCTGCCAGCAGGTC
Source organism: Actenoides hombroni (assembly GCA_024336885.1). Taxonomy (NCBI): domain Eukaryota; kingdom Metazoa; phylum Chordata; class Aves; order Coraciiformes; family Alcedinidae; genus Actenoides; species Actenoides hombroni. The sequence continues at coordinate 765,481 of WUAM01000170.1, read as the reverse complement.
GCTCCGGGCATCGCTCATGGGCATCAGCGGGATCTGCGGCTTCCGGGGCTCCACGGCGGGGGCCGGCGGTGACGCCGAGTGCGCCGGCGAGGCGGCGATGGCGGGGGGCCCCGGCGGCGGGGGCGGGGGTGCCACCGGGGGTCCCATGGGGCCGGCCTGCGGCGGGGGAGCGGAATAAGGGGCGGGGGGCGCGGGGGGTGGGGAGGGGGCGTAGGAGGGGGGGGGGGCGGG
>WUAM01000170.1:673425-685637 GCA_024336885.1 Actenoides hombroni | reverse complement strand
CCTCCAGGGATCACGGGGACTCCACCACTGCCCTGGGCAGCCTGGGACAGCCCTGGACAACCCTGGAGGGGAAGAAACTGTTCCTCAGCTCCAACCTAAACCTCCCCTGGGGCAGCTTGAGGCTGGTTCCTCCACCCTATTGCTTGTTTCTTGCAAGAACAGACTGATCCCCACCTGGCTCCAATCTCCTTTCACAGATGGAATACCTGTTTTTTTCAGGTTGTATTGGCTGTCCCAGGTGTGTCCCCTCCCAAGATCTTGCCCACCACCCCCAGCACATGTTATCAGCACTTTTTGGGCTGCCGATACGCAGCACAGTGAACAAAAAGGCAAAGAAAGGACGAGGTTGTCGTGCTGCCTTTCGCAGTGAAGCAAAAGTGACTCCTCTGCTTCCGAGCAGCGTCGCTGTTCTGCATTTAAATCACGCGCGCAGCAGAAACCTCCCAACAAACACTGCAGGGAAGGTTGCAGACCTGTCTCTTCTCCGAGCCACTTGCGAGAGTCAGAGCATCGCCAGATGTTGGCAGAGTGGGAAACGCAGGAGTTTCGGTCTCCCAGCAAGGTGGGCACCGTGCGTCTGCAAACAGCAGCAGCCCTACCTCTGTCCCCCTGCTGGGATGGAAAAGGCTCCCCAGTGACAGGCAGCACTGCTGGGGAAACAGAAAACCAGTCACTTGTTTGCATTAAACTCAGAGCTTGGTATCTTTGGAATATTGTTTTGTGGTTTGTTCCCCTCCCTTAATGAAATGAAATTTATCAGAGTTCAAAAGTTATGGAAATGGCCCAAAAGAGGTGATGCAATTGCAGAAGCTCCTTTAGGGAATCTACTTAAAAAAACCCTAATAACCGGAGAAATGACCTCTCAGCCCATGATCTGGTGGCCATTTACATTCCCAGGCCCCTGTCTCCAATGAGAAACAGAGGATGCCTGGATCCTGCCTCTCTCTTAATTAAAGCCTATGAGCTGGAGACTCCTTTTTAGGGTGCCCCTTTCCATAGGGGCACTGTAGAGGTTATAACTAATACTATTAGGTTTTAACCAACTCAGATTTGGTCCTGGGTGCTACTTCGGGCCAGAGGAATCGAGTTAAGCGCCTCTCCCCCATTTATATTTTAACACAGCACCTTCCTTCAGACAGAATTAGTCATTTATGCAGAAATCTTCAGCGTGCCGTAATCTCACCCGTATTCAGCCGAGCAGGTAAGCGCATCCTGAAGTCTACAATTAAAATCCTTAATTAAATCCTTAAATTAAGCACATACTTAAATGCTTCGCTAAAGAGGGATATAATCTCCCGCGTGCTTAAGATAAAATGTGTGTTTAAGTGCTTTATTGAACCAGGACCTTTTTTTTTATTCCCCCCCTCCATCTTTTTTTTACCTGCAACGCAAAGTGGATTTGCGGAGCAGAAGCTGCTGGAAGTGTAATCCCACTAAACCCCAGCAATTTTCTGGGGGAAGCCCGGGTGCATTTATCCACCTAAACCACACACATGACCCATGCTGACAGTTCACACCTGGAATTTTATGAGGTGTAAGTAAAAAAAAGCAACCAACCCTTTGGATGGGATGTTGCCAGGACAGCGGAACACGATTCGCTGTGTCGGGACACGAGCAGCAGCGGAGAAAGGATAGTCCCAGCTTGGATGCCTGGTGGGTTTCATGTGGCTTGCTGGGCTCATGTCCAAGATTTGGTCTCTGTGTTGACTTTGGGGGAATGTGAAGCCAAGGGACAGAAAGACCACCTCCTCCACTCCACCAAGCACTGGAGCTGGCATGCTATGGTAGAAAGGGGTATTTATGGGGCAGGAGAAGAGACAGGCTTTGGAGATGGCTTCAGGGGTGGGTTCTGGGTCAGAGAGAGAAGGGTTGGGCTTCCTGCCAGGGTTTCTGATGGGACAAGCTGGAGGGTTTAACTGCTGAATCTGCAAAGGCTCACAGGTTGAAGGTGATGGTTCATTTTGATATGAAATGGCTCTTGTTTTGGGGCAGGGATCTGTCAGCTGGCTACTATTAAAGCTAAGTTGGGCTTAAACCTGAGCTTTAATAAACTCAGGGTTGAGTCTGGTTGGTAACTGGAGCCAGGATGAGACCTGATGCCAAGTGCACCTGAAGAACCTCCTCCCTACCAGAAACTCCGCCAATAACCCCAGTACCAGTAGCTGGGATCTGCTCCAAGAGGAGACCAAGGCGATTGGGCATTTGGCCCCAGGAGGACCGTCAGAGATACGGTGGGACATTAGCCAGGGAGGTTTGGCTCTTCTCCTGGCACCACAGCAGCCAGGCAGCAGCCAAGAGCAGAAAGGGAAAGCTAAAGGAGGAAAAGCAGTTCTGTTTCTCAGAGAATAAGGAAAAAAAGAGGCTGGATCTCCCAAATTGCCTCAGCCCAACTGTCTTCAGTCCACAGGTTGGTCTGGCACTCACCCAGCTTCAGGTCAGCAGCATCCAGTCAGACAGGAGCAGCCTGGGCAAGCTCGGTCCTGGGCCAAAAAGGAGACAGACACATCATCAGGCCACAGTCGAGTCCTTTCCCAGCAGACTGGGCTTTTCTAGTCCTGGCCTGTGGTCAAACACACCAGCAAGACTGTGAATATCCCTCACTCCTGCCAGAAATAGTATTAAAAGATTATTATGGGTTGCAATTACCGTGGCATGCACTAATTCTGCTTCAGGTCTCAGCATCATGTAGCTCCCAGAATGGACACTGACAGGTTGATGAGCAGCTATTTTATTTAGCTCCATGGCTGGTGTGTGACTTTGGGCTTTGTTTACTGCCTGCTCCTGTCCAAACCCAGCTCCAGAGCTGTGATTTGTTCCCTCACACGCTTTCCTACCAGAGTTCATCCCTCCAACACCCAGGAGCAACATGCTGATTAACAAATTTAACACCGGGGAAGGATTATTTCCCCGTTCCACATTTAGAGCTTAGCTGTGCTCCTTTGGAACAGCCTCTCAATCTGCACCCATGATTTACAACAGCCAAGACTTTGTTTTTACTCCAATTGCAGCAAACACACGATAGCAGAGAGCAAACCACCAACCCTCTTCTCACCAGCGTGTGCCAAAGCCTTAGGAGAAACGATCGCTCCGGTGGAAGTATAACATATTTAACACAAAATAAAGAAAAATGTAAATAAAACTTAGAGTTTCTTAATCCTAACCCAAATTCCTGCTTCGGGTGCCACCTGTGTATGGCATAAGGCATTGCCTGCGGATGGGCTGTGACTTCAGAGCTGGAACTGGAACCGCACGCTGCCTCCGTTCAGGTACCAGTGGCTCCGTTTGTATCGTGTACTAAGCCCACGGACACTCTCACAGCACAGCAACCAGCCTGTTGTTCCCAGAAACACCATCCTTTCCAAGCTGGAAATGTATTTCAGAGAAGCATTTAGGAATACCCATCAGAAAGCAATTCCTAGGCTGAGTTGGTTGGGTTTTTTTTTTTTCCCCTTCTATCGACTGTCTTGTGTGAAGAGAGGAAAAAATACATCCCCAATTTCAACTCATTACCTGACACCCTCTAGAGGCCTGCAGCCTGCAAACGCTTCAGCACAAGCTGATTTTATGAGAATATTCCCACCTTGTGCTAACTCGTTACAGCTAATGAAGCCAGGAGGGCCAGTGGCACGCGTGCTCCGGGCTGGTGGCCGGGCTGTGCCGGGGCTGGCAGCGCAGCGGGGGAGGTTTCATTAGTGACACCGACACCAGCCCATAGGCTGGGGGAAGAAAAAAAAAGAGTTGAGTCCTCGAGATGCAACGTTATCAGCTCAAGGAAAGGCTCAGCAGAGAGAATGAACGGTGCTGCAGCCCACCCAGCCTTTTTTCTTTGGGAACTAGCAGGTAAAAAGTCCAGCTGAGATGTGGACATGGCACACGAGCTGCAACGTGTCTCTGATGTTTGCTCTAGGAAAGAGGTTCCACGTCTCATTCTTCCCAGGCTACCCACAGAAGGGCTACTTGGTGGGGGAGTGTGACTTGCTTCCTGACCTCCTCACTGTTGCTTCTTCCAGTAACCAGGCCAAGCTGGTAAATAGGTTGGAAAACCACTGTGCAAAATCCTCCTGAGCCCAGGTGAAGGTGTTTGAAGACATCCCATGGAACCAAATACAAAATCAGACTGCTGCTTCAGGACTCTGTGTTCTCCATGTAGCACATACCTGGGGCTAAACTACAGCAGTTGCTCCATCACCCAATGACCCCTCTCTCACTGAGAAGGGGGATCAGGATAAGGAGAGAAGAGACCCATGAGCTGAAATGAGAATGGGTTTAATGAAACAGCCAAACAAACATTAATACTAATGCCAATATAAAGTACCCAAACTTACACTCAGCCCAGCAAGTGTACAATGGTCACAACAAACAGCCTCGGGAAGAAGACCCTCCAGAGATGGGAGCACCAGGAGAAGAAGAAAGAGCAGAAGCAGCAGAAAGCCTCATCTTCCCCAAACTTTCCCCTTTATGCTGTGACACTTATGGGATGCACCTGGAGCCAGCTCAGGGCTTCTGCCCCTCCCAGTTTAAGCTCCTGGCTGACTGGAAGCTGCTCACAGCCCATAGACTGTGGCTGACCTAGGATTTGATCCCAGTCACCCCAGGACGTGGGTGAAGGCAGTTAGACCAAACCACTGGGGAAAGGCTGGTTTTACCCCGAGCCCCCCGTGCCCTCCCCAGTCCGAGGCAGCAGTTCCCGCCGGCAAGACAGCGAAGCTGGTGCTATTAAATGGCATCCTCATTAAAACCTGGCTTTCGTTCCCGAGGAGAAGTCACTGGGCTGCACGCGTAGATGGGTGATGGTTCATCCCGGAGCCATGAGCGTTTTGATGCTCAGGACGTATGCTATAAATGCGTTAGATAAACACAACCCTGCTTTAACAGGGCCCTCCCCGTAGTATTACGCGGGTAGATGAAGGCTCCGCTGCTTCATTAAATGTGTTTTATTTGGGTAGAAGACAGAGACTTTATGCAGTTAACAGCTGCCTTATTTTATAGGGTAGTTTTCACTGCGTTTTATGTATTCTAAATGTGGGAATTTATGGCTTTAAAAGAGCATTACTGTGATCAAACCTCTGCCTTCAAAATGCTACAGAGGTAAGACCGTGCAATTCAAGTGGAAGATAATTTTAACCCTGATTTACCCTTTCCCAGCTGGACTGTTTGTCTTCTTCTCAGTACTTTGCTTTGCCAAGGCGATGACATTTCGGTTGTATTACCCAGCTCTGGTTCCCCCCCCTTTGAATGCTGTAGCAGGGGCTGCTCAAATTTCAGAGGAGTCTGCCCATCAGAAATAGCTCCCCTGGGATTCCAGCAGCAGCTCACGAGAACATCTGTATTGCTGGGCTTGCCCACAGAAGAACAGCTGGAACCAAAATTCCCAGAGTCCCTCTTGTCAACACCTTTTGGAGAGCTGCAGTTTTTAGATGGACAACATTGGAAGCTGGGGGGTGGTAGTGTCAGCTGGAAATCAGGAGGATTCATGTGATGATCTCTTACAGCACGAGCTCCCTGAGCTGGGGCTTGTGTGAAAAACCAAGGTGAAGAGTTTCCTCTCTGGCTGTCGAGCAGAAGCCCCGGGCAGCTCACCTGAGGGATGTATACAGCTTTGGCAATAAACCACCAACCTGGGAAGCTCCTGGATGGGAGCAATTCCTGGGACATCCCTCTGACTGTCCTTCCCATCAAACCACGCTTGGGATCTCCAGCTCTAATTACCAAAGTGGAGCAGGCAAATGGCCAAACTAAAAACATGGGGTGTGTGTGTGTGTGTGTCACTGGAACTACAGCATTACACAGGTTAAGTTTGGGCTTCATCGAGGGGAAATGCCTTGGATGGCTCCAGAAATACTCAGCAGTCAAGCATCGATTTCTGTTTCAGCAGTTGGGATGCTGGGTAGTGAGATTCCTCGTGGCTTGGCATGAGGGTTGAGCACCCATTGAGCTGTTCATGGTGGGAGGCTCCTACAGCTTTCGGGGTCACTTGGTTTGAAAGGCTCAGGGGATCTGGGGCAAGCCTTCTTCAGGGACCTGCTTTTAAGTCTCTCAAATTGGTGGTAAATACACGAAACCTTTGGTTTACACCCGGTATTTATTCACCACCTTCTGGGTGAAACCAGTCTGTGAACTCAGGCAGCTTGTAGAGGTAGCGGGTTGGCTTTGGGGGGATCATTTCCCAGCCCCTCACCACGGCATCTGGAAACAACTGTGGTTCCTGAATGTGGCACTGAATTAATTCCCCTCGTGTTGTTCCTATTAGTAAGCACTAATGAAAGGAACAGTAATTAAAAACATTTATTTTCTTTAAGGCATTTTTTCACAAGAAGATGAAGACGGGGTGCCCAGAACCATGAGGCATCTCATGGCACCCACCCAGGAAAAGGCCAGTCCAGGGATGCGCTCCCAGGAGCTGCTGGGCCGTGGATGGGGACCCTGCTCTCCCCGGGCACGGTGGGCTGGGAAGAGCCTCCCGTTTCCCCAAGCCCGGGCTGCACAGCCCTGCCCCATTCACCCTCCTTCAGAAGGTGACCCAGTAACCATGGATTTGATGAAGTTTCCATTTCTCCATTACAACCAGCCACGCTCCTGCCAAGCAGAAGCGACACGAGCGCTTTCCCCCCCCCCAGCTCCTTCCCATCCGCCTCCGTCTCTAACGCGCTTCCCAGTAACGAGCATCAGCCCAGTTAAGCCAGCGGGCTGGGACCAGGAGCGTGCGTGGAGGGGGCGGCCAAACTGCTCCTCGCCTTTGGTAGCGATTTGTTTAAAGAAACGATTCCTAATACTGAATAAACGGCAGTTTTTAATGTCTTCTTCATATAGGATCTTCAAATGAGATTGTTAATTATTTTTTTTTTTTATTTATTCCATAAACAATATAACAAAACTCAGCAAGTTAACAATATGACGTTTTCACCATACAGAGTCAGTCACAAATATTTAAAACCTTTGCAACAAGAACAACAAAACCCAAAATATTACAAGAATAATTTACAAGAGGATCTATAAAACAGCAAAGCGCTCACAAATTTTCCAGTTTCCTTTACACAATATCACTACACTCTTTCACAACATTTCTTTTTATTACAAAATTCCCAACAAAAGTTTTAATTTTTTTCTTTGTATTTTGGTTTTTAAAACCAGAAACTTTTAAGTATACATCCTTTTATTAACACCCGAAGGTGCAAAAAAAGGGAAACCTCACACATACAAACACTTCACAGCACTTTTCTAAGAAAAATATACACTTACAAAATATTTTACAAATTGGCACACTTAAAAATATACAAGATTTTGTAGGCGTCTTAGAGTGATCCTTAAGAATTATACTTCAATTGACTCTACAGAATATTTATAAAGCTTATTCTAAAAGAAAAAAGGCAAATCATTTCCAAACATGTTAAAATTGCAGTGTAAAATGTGGAACAGAAATGGATATGTTACATTCATAAAAAGGGCCATTTAATAGTTCTTCAATGCTCGAGGGGGGGGGGGGGGAATAAAAGTTTTCTTTAGCACCATAAAACAGGAGCAACTTCCTAACGAGGTGCCTCTAGTTCTATGGAAGGGAACTCAAGGAGCAGTACATTCACATCTCTGGAGGCAGCAGTCGAAACGCCGCGGCCGGTGCCGCGGGCAGCGGAACAGAGCAGCTCCTTGGATTTCTACCCTGCTTCCCACTGGGAGTAAAGAGACAAAAGGAGTTTTTGTTTTTTCTTTATTTAACTGGTACCTTGCTTTTTTTTTGGGTGGGTGGGTGGGTGGCTGTGGTTTAGTCTAGGTTTTAAAGTCTTCCCTTTGTGCTTTTGAAATGGACGTTCTGTTTTGTTTTGTGGTTTTTGTTGGGTTTTTTTTGTTTGTTTGTTTGTCTATCTAGCCAAGGGCAGTGGCGAATACCAATTTTTGTGTTTTTTTTGTTTTGTTTTCATTTCTTGTTTCCTTTCGCACCAAGTGTTCAAAGGCTCAGTAAACGTGTCTGGCAACCCAAGCATCCTGCGATGGAGGGCATCCTCCGGCTTCCGATCCCAATTCCCTTAGATGGCTGTTACTCCACTGTCATTAGTGTCACTTGTTTACCTGAGAAACAGATTTGAAAAGCCTTGCTTCTACCACAGACATTGTACTTTGTTTAGTTTAGACCTTTTTTTTGTTTGTTTTTTCTTCTTTTTTTTTTTTTCTTTTTTTTCTCTTTTTTTTTTCAAAATTTTTTAAACATTTTTTTTTTTGCATTATTTCACGTGCTGAAGAGATAAAAGAGGCACATTCTCAAATAGATGTCAGCGGCTTGAACCATGCAACTTCCACTGGACCCCCTGGGAGCTGCATAGGCAAAGTCCAACACACCGAGTTGAGAAAGTAAAAGACCGAGGGCCTGATCCTGCACCAACTGAAGTCCACGCACCTGATCCTCTTCTCACTTACACTGACTTCAAGGGAGTTTGTCTCGTGACTTAACAGCAACGACCGGCTGCCACCCAGGAAAGCACTTTGGGAGCGAGCTCCCACCCAAGCGCTTTGCTGGATCAGGACCTTGGGGAAAGAAGATTTACGGTCCAGCAGGGAAAGGATGAAACCGCTTAAAACGTCTTTGTTTTGGTTTGTGGCTCATCTGAGCCGTACCGCCGAGAAAAGTAACTTTTTTTAGGAAAGCAAGCCGTGCAGCGATGGTTTGGCAGAGCAAGCACCGCCGGGCTGAAGCCAGCCTTGGCTTTTCCCCTCCACGCAGACCCGGCGTGGGCAGGACAGCGCGGGGACAGCCCCGCGTGCTGCTGACCTCCTCCTCCTCCTCCTCCTCCTCCCCCCAAAGCGCCTGCCTAAAGCTGGCCCCATAAACTGTTCTTCTCAAGCTGCTTTTTAAATCAACAAACCCTCTTACGGTTCAAAAATGAAAAACGAGATGTAAACCTGGCAAGATTTTTTTTTTTTTTTCTTTATAAAAACCTATTGAATCCCCATCACTGATAGTTTTCTATTTACAAAACCTCTATTTGCAAATACCTCCAGCAAAACTATGGCCATCGGGGGCGAGCTGGCTCTTGCTAGGTCACCGTAGGGCTTCTTTCCGCAGGACATCGTCCGCACGGCACGGTGGCCGCAGGGGAAGGGATGCTGTCCCCGTACGACGGGAGAGGAGGGTGGCGAGTGCCACCTTCTCCAGCTCACAGGCAGCTCCAGGTTGAGCCGCCCCGCCTCGGCCTCCTCTCGGATGGATTTTATCACCTTCCTTTGCAAGCAGCCAGTTTCCGCTCCCTAATTTCGCCGCAGATTACGAGTTGCCCAAACCGCAGTGTGCCAGCACAGCGCGGCTTGGGGGAGCAGCGTCACCGACCCCGCTCCTCTCCTAGGGCAGGTGGGACACCGCCGGAGCAGGAGTGAAACGAGCTAGAGCAGAAAAGACATTTTAAGAGATGCTGCAGAATAAACGTCTTTTGTGTGACTTGGATTAGTTGCCCCGAACAGCCAGGAGCCCAACTAGAAGATGCGAGAGGAGGCTGCGAAGTCCGCTGGGACTGGGCAAGAGGATGAGCCAAGATGGGAGGCAACACGGGGAGCCCCGGAGGTGCGTGGATGGTGGGCAGGGGTGGACAGGACCAACGTCTCCATCCTCCCGCAGCTGGGAGCAGCGCCGTGAAGAACAACAACAAAAATCACCAATGCTGACGAGAAGGGCAAGCGGCAAAAGCAAGCTTGTGTGGCAAAGAATGAGGCAAAGGTGGGAAGCGATGAAAACCTTGAGGTAGCGATATGCAGCTGCTCAAGGAGTTAGTCAAGAGGACCTCCCTAGGGAAAGGCCCTCAGGGACACAGAAGCAGAACAGAGCTGGTGGATCTGAGGCTGCTTTCCACAGAGCGCAAGAGCTTTTGATCCCCAAGTGTTAGAATCAGGCGTGGTCGAGTCAAGACCTGCTGGCCAAACTAAAGAGCAAAAAGGCAATGCACGGGCAGCGGAAGCAGGGACGGGGATCCTGGGAAGAGTAGAGGGACACTGTCCAGTTGTGTAGGGATGGGCCAGGAAGGCCAAGGCGCAGCTGGAGCTGAACTTGGCAAAGGATGCAAAGAATAACAAGAAGGGCTTCTACAGGTATGTCAGCCAGAAAAGGAAGGTCAAAGAAAGCCTGGGGCCCCTGATGAGCAAGGCTGGCAAGCTGCTAATGACAGACGAGGAGAAAGCTGAGGTTCTCAGCAACTTTTTTGCCTCAGTCTTCACTGGCAACCTCTCTTCTCACATCTCCTGAGTCGATGGACCGCAAGACGGGGACTGGGGGAGCAAAGTCCTTCTCGCTGTATGAGAAGATCAGGCTCGTGACCACCTGAGAAACCTGAACATATGTAAGTCTATTGGACCTGACAAGATATATCCCAGAGTCCTGATGTAGTTGCCAAGCCACTCTCCATGACATCTGAAAAGTCCTGCCTGTCAGGTGAAGTCCCTGGTGACTGGTAAAAGGGAAACACTGGGCCTGATTTTAGATAGGGTAGAAAAGAGGACCCTGGGAGCTACCGACTTGGCAGCCTCACCTCTGTGCCTGGGAAGATCCTGGAACAGATCCTCCTAGAAGCTCTGCTAAGGCACACGGAGGACAGGGAGATGAGTGGAGACAGCTAGCGTGGCTTCACCAAGGGCAAGTCCTGCCTGACCAACCTAGAGGCCTTCTATGATAGAGTAACTACATGAGTGGAGAAGGGAAGAGCTACGGATGTCATCTACCTGGGCTTCTGTAAGGCCTTTGACACGGTCCCCTACAACACCGTTCTTTCCAAATTGAAGAGATAGAGATTTGATAGATGGACTGTTCAGTGGATGAGGAATTAGTTGGATAGTCAAATCCAGAAGGTACTGGTCAACAGCTCAATGGCCAAATGGAGATTGGTGATGAGCGGTGTCCCTCGGGGGTCTGTACTGGGACCAGTGCTGTTTAATATCGTCATCAATGACAGAGACAGTGGGACCAAGTGCACCCTCAGCAAGTCTGCAGATGTTACCAAGCTGAGTGGTGTGGTTGACATGCCCGAGGTACAGGATCCAACCAGAGGGATCTGACCAAAGCTAGAGAAATGGGCCTATGTGACCCTCATGAGGTTCACCAAGGCCAAGTGCAAGATCCTACACTTGAGTCAGGGCAAACCCTGGTATCAGTCAGGAGTTAGGATGAAGGGATTGAGAGCAGCTCCACAGAGAACTTAAGGAAGAAATTTTTTGCCATGAGGGTGTCAGAGCCTGTGCCAGGCTGCCCAGAGAGGTGGTGGCTGCCCCATCCCTGGCACCATTGCAGGGGAGGTTGGCCGGGGCTCTGAGCAATGACCTTTAAAGGTCCCTTCCCACCCAAACCAGTCTATGGTTCTGCGATTCTCTGATTGTATGATTTCCTGAGGCAGCCTGGGATGTTGTAATGATGGAGCCCAAAGGGACCCAAGAAGGGTCGTTGTCACCTCTGGCTGGGGAAGGTGACCAGCCCCACTCACTTGGTGTGGCTATGGCCAGATCCTGCCCTGCTCCATCCCCAAGCACTCAGCCGCAGCATGTGTAGAGATGAGAGAGCCATGACATGCAGGGAAAGGACTATTTATTTTGAGGGTGCCTGGTGACCTTTTGCAGGCAGAGCAGACAAATGCTGGCCCAGGCGGCATTGTTCTCTCCTAAACCAAGGAATAGAAACATTAATCATCTAACCAGTCGTTTATCATGGTTTGGGGGCATTAATTTGATGGTCTGTCATTTCCCATTTGGTTTGTGTGTTGTGGAGGTTGCGTTCAAAACACCTTCAATTAGATGTAACTAATGACACGGAGCTATTTTAAGCACCCATGATCCCTTAGAGCAGGAGGTGGCTGTGACCAGCACAGCCCTTGCAGCACGTTAGGATCAGGGGGACGATCAAACCACCCTTGCTGGAGGACAAAGCACCACCAGCCTCCCTGGGCTTTTGGGCTGACCCTTCCCCATCCAGGGCTGCTGGGACATGGGTCTGTGGACTTCTGTGGCACAGGGGTGATGAAAGCTCCCAAAACCCATGAGTTCCCAACTTCCTTCATCCCAGGCAGTTGGTGGGATCATGCATGAAGCATCCACTGCATGAAGCCAAGCAGATCAAAGAAGTCCAAAGGAGAGTGAGACCTCTGAGAACACTCAGAGCTTTGAGACATCCTTCTGCAGTGCTGGGGCCAGCTCTGGAGTGCTCAGCACAGCAGAGACAGGGACCTGGTGGAGCGGGGCCAGAGGAGCCC
>WUAM01000170.1:627790-649353 GCA_024336885.1 Actenoides hombroni | reverse complement strand
GGTCTTTCATCTCCAGCAATGCTCCTTTTGATCCTTTCCTCTACTAGTGCTTGAACCCATGGAGGATGAGGAGGGGGAAACATTTACTACCATCCAGGCATGAGGACCTGCTAAATCACTGAGTTTTGAGGAGGTGCTGATGAGAAACTGTACTATTAGCATGGGATGGTTGGACCATCCTATTTGCAGTCCTTCCACGAGTCTGCTGAGCAGATTAGTATGGCTGGCTTTCAGGATCGTATGGTTTGATTGCACCAAGAGACTCCTTGCCAAGCAAACAAATATTGGTGTTACTCTATCATATGGACTGGTGCGGGAAACTCCTTCCCTCCGTAATCATCACTGCTGGCATGTCAAGCCTACTCTCCTCCCTCTCACTGTGGCCTTCACCTTCTCTTGCCGATACACCCACCTCCAGGTGATTTTTTTTTTTCTCTCTTTGCCTGTACAGCATCTTGCCATCATGTGGGAGGAGGCTTCCCACTCTCCAGATGGCCTGGGCTGTAAATGGACCGATACGGCTGGTACTCATCACCCTTCGACCAGCAAGAAGCACTTTGAAGGGAGGCTTGTGCCCTTGTGTACTTCTGCATCCATCATTTCCTGAGCACATGTCACAAATTTCTGGGTTCCCCTGTGCTCAGCCTGCCTTTCTTTCACATCTTCTTCATGTTCTCTGAGAGGACCTTGGGGTTTTACTTTTTTTTCTCCTTGTAGTACGAGTTGCTGATTAATGCAGAGCGCAAGATGAGTTTGAGGCTGAGCCAGTGGGACAACAGAAAGGCTTTGGCTGTGACCCATGCTGTCCAGAAGACAAAAGGCTGTTTCTATGTGTATAGCCTGTGATCTACTATCCAAGGGGGTGTCTTTGAACTGCATGGTAGATAGCTGTGATCAGGCAGCCCCAGGCTGGAACAGGGCAGCTGTCCTGCCACTACCTGGCAAAACTAAACCAGAGATGGAGAAAGGACAGAAAAGGCATATCCCTCGCTATCAACAAAGAACCCTGTTTTTCTTACCTATCACTTGTCAGGTGTGCAGTGAATCAACTCTGCCCATAAAAGAGCTGAATCAACTCCTCTGGGAGCCTTGGGAAAGCCCGTGTTTACTCCTGGTGAAGAACTCCAGCGTGGTCATAAAGCAAGAGTATTTATGATCACGGCACTGAACTCAATCAAACAGGGTTGACGATGTCTCTGGATGATTTGTGGCAGAAATACTTCACCTTGGCGTATAATTTCCCTTTACAGCAGGTTTTCAACAGCCAAATCCACTAGCTGGAGATATACTGAGTGACTTCTTGCTTTATAAAGGTGAGCTGGTATTATTGCTATTGAGAGTAGGAAGGTAAAGAATGAGGAAAAAAAATAGACATTTTAATACTGAAGCGGATTGTTGTTGTTGTTTTTCCTGAAGAGAGCTGGTGGCAAAAGTAGAGAGAGTTACCATCAGAGATAGAAGGGAGCAGGTCAAGTTTCTGTCTTTTTCTTGGCCATCCTGTCTCTGCTTTTGGGATTGGCTGCTGACTATAGCTCAAGTCATGGTGTGGGCTTTGTGTGTCACCACCAACCATTGCACCGCAGACTAACACACTGAATTCAACTCTTACTTACTTGACACAATCACCAGGTGAGAATGCTCAGTCATTTTCTTCTGTAAATGGGCAAGACAGTCAACAAGTAGCAGTGGGAAACTGAGGCACGGAGGAGAAAACAATTCACCTGAGGATCTTCAGTGTGATTGAAGCTGCAGAAAGAGCACCTGTCTCTACTGATGTCTGATACCCAGTGCACCTGATTGCATCATCAGTCTTGTCTTTGTACAGACCTGTTCTGATCCAGTGGAGTAGTTTTCATGTCAGTGTTTCACCGACATCTGTACAAGGATGTACAGCTCCATGGAGAGGGACCTTGGTGTCCTAATGGACAATAAGTTATCCATGAAACAACAATGGGCCCTTGTGACCAGGAAGGCCAATGGTATCCTGGGGTGCATAAAGAAGAGTGTTGCCAGCAGGTCCAGGGAGGTTCTCCTCCCTCTCTACTCTGCACTAGTGAGACTACATCTGGAGTATTGTGTCCAGTTCTGGTCTCCCCAGTTCAGGAGGGACAGGGAAATACTGGAAAGCGTCCAACGGAGGCTACGTAGATGCTGAAGGGACTAGAACATCTCTCTGATGAGGAAAGGCTGAGAGCCCTGGGGCTGTTTAGTCTGGAGAGGACTGAGAGGGGATCTTATGACTGTTTACAGATATCTGAAGGATGAGGGTCAAGTAGAAGGGGCCAGGCTCTTGTCAGTGGTGCCCTGTGATAGGATGAGAGGTAAAGGTATCAAGGTGAAACACAGGAAGCTCCACCTCAACATGAGGAAAAACTTTTTCCCTGTGACAGTGATAGAGCCTGAACCAGGCTGCCCAGAGAGGTTGTGGAGTCTCCTTCTCTGGAGACTTTCAAGACCCTCCTGGATCTGTTCCTGTGTGGGCTGCCCTGGGTGATCCTGTGCTGGCAGGGGGGTTGGACTCTGATCTCCAGAGGTCCCTTCCAACCCCTGCCATTCTATGATCCTGTGGCTACCAAGAGCAAGGGAGGGCTATTAAGAAGAATCGGTGGGTTTCTTTCTGGTCATCCTCTCTCATTTTAGAAAAGGGGAAGGAAACGAAGCAATAATTAATGTCACCAAGTGCATAGTTTTGAAAAGCTCTGGCAAGCTGAGGGGTAGACTTTTCATCTCTTGAAAAGGAGGGAGAATACAAACTGTGGTTTAGCTGTGATGGCCTCAAGGAAAACCACTTTTACAATTATTAAAGAAGATGAACAGCCTTATCCAAAGCAAGACAGTTTTACAATGGGTGACGGACAGACCTGGTATTAAGCCATTGGTACAAGCCTATTAAAAAAATAAAAATAATAAAAAAATCAGGCATGAAAACTGTCACAGGCTACAGCTCCTGGCTCCCCAGGACAGGCTTGTAATTTTAGGAGCTAAATACATCCTTTCTGTCATCGTGGGCAGGCTGCTGGATGAGGAGTTCTGGTCCAACCTGACCAAGGGTCACCTCAGAAGACAATTAACAGCAGCAGCTACCCAGCCAGGGTTAGCTCTTTCATTTTAGAGCTTATTAGGATTACTAACTTAGTTAAGAGAAGCAGAAGTTGTCTTTGTCTGGGATGGGATGAGGGGAAGGCAGGAGAGGATTTTAGTGATTTGCAATCTTAGCTCTTGATATATCAAGACTGTAAAGACTGGAGTAAAAGGGGTTATTTGTTGGAAGAGCAAGATCTGAATATTTTAGGCAGAGGAAAAGCACTGATCTCACCTCTCCACGACACGAGCACGTTATTTCAGGACTTGATACACTCTCTATAGCTCCGTGAGGGTCTCATTATTTTCTAGCAGACCTGGCTTCAGTAGACAGCAACTCAAATATAACCAATACTGGGGAACAGCACAAATCTTCTCAGCACAAGAGAGACTCAAAGATTTTCAGGGGTATCCAAGAGCAAATCAATAAATTGTTATGGGAGACCGCCAAGGGAGGAGCTCATTAATAAGGCTCATTAACAAATCATAAGAACACAAACCACCACCATCAGCAACATACAAAAAAAAAAACAACCCCAAACAAACAAGACCCAAACCAGAGTAGCCCAGGATTGAGGCCCTTCCAACCCTGGGTTCAGAAACTGGCAATGGTCCCCAAACATCACCCACAGTACAGGAAACGAGAAGTAAACCGACGGCTGTGCAATTTAGTAAAGCAAATAAACTTACTATCTGAAACAAACAGTAGGTGAGCCAAAGAGAAGAGGAAAAAAAAGGTTGTCAATCCTGTTGATAAGAGCTACTAAGGAAAAAGGATGCTTCGCTTGGGAGAGAAAACAGACACTTTTAGGACAATTTTAAAAGGGTTCTCCTCTCTCAACTGTCTATTTTAGTTTGTGTGAGAGGTAAAAACCTGCCTGAGCCAGAACCAGGAGAGAAAGTCCTTAAACGAGCCCCCAAGGGAGCAGGAAGCAGATACCACCACTTACCCAAAGCCTGATAAGCAAGCAGATCCACATCGGTTTACAGCTGCAGTTGAAGGGCTCCGAAATGTTTTAATGGCTCTGATTAATTAGATTGTGCATGCAGGAGATGCTCCCTTCACTGGAATGGACCAAAGAGAGCCATAGTAAGCTTACAGGTGACAGGTTCTACCAACTTTCTGTCCTATAGACTTACTTCATCAATAGATGTCAATGCCGAGCGTTGGCCATCTCCTGACCCTCACCCTTTAGCTCTTGCTCAGCATAGCTCAGCTCCCCTCTCAGGCTGCTCTTCTCCAGCTGAACAGCCCCAGGGCTCTCAGCCTTTCCCCAGCACAAAGATGCTCCAGGTCCCTCAGCACCTTTGTAGCCTCTGCTGGACTCTCTCCAGTAACTTTTTGTCTCTCCTGAACTGGGGAGCCCAGCAGATGTCCAAGGACAGCCCTTAGCGTTGCTTTTTGCCTTTCCTCCTTAACAGCAGCTGTATTCCAAACATGTAGTTTTCACTCAATCGCCAAATACAAAGTTAAGATAAATCTGAAATGTGAAGAGCCTGCATTTCTGAGCTAATTGGGCTGGAATGATTAAAAACCCCAACTCTGATAAACCGGCACAGGTTGAAAATTCAGAGCGATACTGGGGTATTAACCTGACCAAAAAAAAAACCCCACGAGGACCACTCCAAAGTTAATTACCTATCATTCTAGTCTAACAAAAGCCATTAAAACCAGTCTGGGATGGAGATTTCTTGATGGGCAGAACCGCTTCATTTTAAATGAACTTATTACCAAAATTCTCTTTCTGCTGCAGTATTTACGGGCAGGTCTACGAGACAGGATCTTCAAAGCTCCTCAAACTCCTCCTATGAATCTGATCAGGAAATATGAGAGACCAAGGTCAAGAGCATTAATATTACAGAAGCCTACTACGAAAGGGGATGTTTCACAGTCCCTTGCACACCGGGTACTATCAAGTAACTCAGCTGAAGAACGGTGTGTAAAATTTGGTTTAAAGATACTTATTAATACAGAGCCAGAACAGCCCCAGAAATGGATTTCCCAGAGGTATGCTGAAGAAAAGACACAGTCCTAAACTTTATGATTACCTCCTTTTAACTTCTTAAGGTTCCCTAGCAGAAATATTCTCTTCTCGTCCCTGTTCACCACCAGGTTTAAAAAAAAAAAATAAAATGAAAAGAAGAAAGAGAAAAGGAATTTTTTTTTCTGTACAAATTTGTAATATGTTAAAAGTTTGGGCTAAGGAGGGCTATTAAGCTGGCTGGTGCTGGAGAAGGATATGAAAGCTCATCAGGATATTTGCAGGAAACCTAGTGGGGTAAACACTGCTCTTTTCTAATATCTTCAAATTAGAAATTTTATAGGGAAAAAAAAAAAAGAAATCTTAGCAAAGCTCTTCTGTCTCTTATTAGCAATTAGCCGGCGTGGACTCAGGATAAAAAGCGTTAATTTCTAAAGTACACATCATTTCCATAAAAGCAGAGATAGGAGGACTAAACAACTGAGTGCTTGGCTTAGGGACAGGAGGAAATTAAGCAAGAGCAATGGAGGAAGGGCTCGTTCCTCCTGTATTTTCGCTGCCTTGATGAGAAAATGCTCCGATGTGAACATCAGCTTTAATAAACTAAGGAAAGCAGATTGCTAGAAAAGAGGTAAAAGTGAAAGATATCCACCCCCCCAAAAAAGGTGACATTACTCATGGATGTAGAAGACAAAAATCTCTTAGCCATTAAAGCCAAGATCCTAGCCGGATCCTTTGAATATTCATGAACAACTTGAAGTTTTACAAGGATTTTTTTTTTCCATTTTCTATACATATAAATGACTATATTGATAGCAGATGGGCTCTTCCACACGATTTCCTTTTTAAACTCCCAACTTCATGCAATTCCTGCATATTCCTTGTGCTGGGAAAGGAAAGCTTGTGTTTTTAGCTCCGGACTGCAAAGCTGGGGTTACTTCTGATCATTTGCTTTTGCTTTCAAAACCTTTAATGACACAACTGGGTAGCAGCTCTTAAATCCATCATCATCATCATCATCACTTTTTCCCAGAGACCACCTCGGTGTCTTGGGTCTGCCAGGGGAGTTGAATCTAAAAGTGACTTAGGCTTATAGAAACGATCCGGCTCGTACCAACTTGCTCGTAGTTTCAAAAGGGAGCGAGGAGTTTCCTAGAGCTGACACACTCAGACCACCAAATTTCAGGGGTAAAATGGCTTCGCAGTCTCATCCCGTGATGCGCATCTGAAGGAGCAAAAGCGCCTGACTAAAAAGGGAATGAGGGTAGGGAGGAAAAGCAAATGATCAAAACACTTATCACGCCGAGAAAGGAACTTATTAGGCCCGATAAGGAGGCTGAATTGATGACAATTATAAGATACCATCCATTTTTAGCTAATAATTGAGAAAAGGGATGAATTATTTGAGGAATAATATGTGATCATTTATTTAAAGACTTATCCTAATGTATACGCTGGAGGAAGCAGAGCTAAGGTGGTACGAACGCTTTTAACGCTTACGTTGCCGGAGGGTTCTGCCTTGCAGAGATTTAACAGCACCGTGTTTAGGTTTAAAATACAGTGGCTGCTTTAGTTTATAGGGTCTCTGTCTTTATAAAACAGCAAGTGGTTTCTTTTTACAAGGCCATTTCCAGGCGCGTTCTACTTTCCCTCCACTTTGCCACTCACGTTTGATCAACCTGCCGACATTCCGCCTTGGAGAATGGGCTCGGTTGTTC
Organism: Actenoides hombroni; assembly: GCA_024336885.1. Lineage (NCBI taxonomy): Eukaryota > Metazoa > Chordata > Aves > Coraciiformes > Alcedinidae > Actenoides > Actenoides hombroni. The sequence goes on along the minus strand of WUAM01000170.1, from coordinate 642,572 downwards.
TTTAGCAACCCCAAACAACCCCATCCCTGCCTCTCCGTGCCTTAGGAGCTCACCCGATTTAAACCAACGTCAATGAAATATGAAGCCACAATCGCTTTTCATTTTCGGGGGATTTTGGGTTCTGCCAAACGCCGAAAGCCATTTCCGGAGGCAAAATCCTGCGTCGAGAGAGAGACTGCAGCTCCTAAGATATCGGTCCAAATCTCCATCCGTATCCAGGTAACAATCTGGAATGCTGATATTTAAGAGGAAAAATATCTGGACAGCTGCCCCCAGCTCCCTGGGAAGCGATGTTTAGTTAAAGTCTTGGATATCACTGAAAGAAGATGTGGGGATGTCACACTGCGGCTGAAGCGTTTTTTCAAGTGCTGAATTATTCACCCGTGAATCTCAGAAGTGAAATCCAAATGCTCCGGTACTGCCCTGGCTTTAGACAATGTCTAATTCCTTTCTGTGCCACTGCAGGGTCTCTTCATCAGCTTTCTTTCATCTATAATCACAGCCAGGTCATGGATTATTAGTCATATTCACCGCAGAATTCAAACCCCGCTACACCAATCAACCAGCCCGGGACTCCCGAAACGTTCCCCCCGCGTTAATAACCGGGCACTGGTTTTACAGGGGCAGGGAGAAGTACAAATCACAGCAGCCATTTGCCTGAGAATTTGCCCAGGAAATGCAAGCTGAAGCCTCAGCTGAGGTGAGGCCACCAGAAGAACCTGCTCTACCCACCCATGCCACCAGCTCGCTCCCAGCAGCTCCTTATGGGTCTCTGGTCGTACACCAGTAAGACTCCAGGAATGCCAGCTTGACACTGCCACGCAAACTGGGAACTGGAGTTATTTTTTTCCCATGATTAGTGCTCTTTCCTGGGATGTAAACTTTAATTTAGGAACAGAAGGAAAAGCTGTTTGATGCTTTGGGCTTTCACAAGCCCCAGGTAGAGCGAGTGCCGCTCCTCATCCAACACGGTGCCCGGCGGAGCTGCCTGATGTGCCACCCCACCGGCACAGCATCCTCACTGGGGAGCTGCTGGGGGCTGGGGACACTTCATCAGCTGGCACCAGCCTCAGCACAGTTCCCTTGTGACTGCAGTGGCCGAGCATCACCTGGCTGCTCACGGGCTGCCGGTCCCAGTGATGCTCTGCGGGTCCTGCAACCATCTCCCCCCTCCCCAGCATCCATTAGTTTCCTTGTCATAGAATCACAGAATCCCAGGTTGGAAGGTACCTCGAGGATCATCTGGTCCAACCTTTCTTGGCAAAAACCCAGTCTAGACAAGCTGGCCCAGACACCCAGTTCAGCTGAATCTTAAAAGCATCCAGTGCTGGGGATTCCACCACTCCCTCCCCTGGAGACATCGTCCCGATGGCTGATTGTCCTTCTGAAAAATTTTCCTTGTGTGTCCAGTCGGAATCTCCCCGGGAGTACCTTGTATCCACCACCTCTCCTCTTCTCCATGTGACCCCATGTAAAAAGGGACTCCCCATCTTCCTTACAGCCACCCTTTAAATACTGGAGCATGGTGATGAGGTCTCCCCCAAGCCTTCTTTTCCTCAGGATGAACAAACCCCCCTCTCTCAGCCCTTCCTCATAAGGCAGCTTCCCAGTGGATCATCTCTGTGGCCCTTCCCTGGACCCTCTCCAGCCTGCCCAGGCATTTTTTTTGTACAGCAGGGACCAAAATGGAACATGCTATTCCAGGGGTGGCCTCACCAGTGCTAAATCGAGTGGGATGATGATTATCTTATCTTATCTTTTCTCTGTTCTTTCCCCATGTGAACACAGGGAGAAGAAAGAAAGGAAACCAAAAAGGAAAGATTAACAAAAAAACCCACCTAAATCACAAACAAAGGCATTTATCAGCTTTTGCTGGAGGTGTTACTCTGCATATTGAGCTGCACGGCTGCGACTGTTTCATTAGGAGAACCTCGGTTACGTCTGCAACGTTAACGAGTCTTGGAGCAGGGAGCTAAAAAAACAAACCAACCCAACTACTACGGGCAATGCCGCAGCAAAGATAAATAGGTAAACATCCTATGCCTGACATTAGTTAATACATCACAGCTTTATTCACTTCGGGCAGCCGTGAAATCAATTCTTCACTAAAAATAAGAAATTTGTGTCCAAATCTGCGCTCGCAATACGAGCGAGGCGAGGAACGACGCAGCGGGGAGGGGAACCTCGTCTTTGCTGTACGACTCAAGGCTGCTGATTTCTCCTCCCCGAACGCAAAGCCCTGCTGGGTACCTGGGTCTTCCACAAACTGGGACTTTTGTCATTTTTTCCGTCAAAAGTAAACAACCTGGCTTTTAAGGACACCTTCCAAGAAGTCAGCAGTGATGTGGTCCCAGCCTCTGAAGGACACTTTGTCGTTTCCAAAGCATCCGGGCTAAACTGGTGGCAATGATGGAAACCACAAACTACTAAAAATAATAAAAAAACCCCCAACGCTAACCCTTATCTTGGGTAAAGCCGAAAAAAAACCCCAAGCCAACAACAAAAAAACATTTAAACTTGTCAAAATCCCATCTGGATGAACTTTGGCACCTCGCCACCAGAAAGAACGAGACCACGACAAAGTCAAGACCGAACTGGGAGCATCCTGTTAACTGCAAACCGAAGGATGAATTCATGGTTTCATCCCGATTTCTTGCTGGAAAAGCAAGGCCAGATCACAGCTAACTCATCATCGGCGATAAAAATGAGTCTGCTGGAATCTCTTAGGTTGTTTTGCTCGTGGCCCTGCTGTCACCCACTTGTCCATCACCTCTCCGTGCTGCCCCAGCCCTCAGACTCAGGCAGAGATTTAAGAGAGGAACAGGCTTGTGGGACACCCTGGCTGAAAGGGGATGCTCCCCAAGGGGAGCACACAGAAGCCCAGCATGGTGAGGGTTGGAAAAAACCTCTGGAGATTATCTGGTCTAACAAAACAATGACTGACATCCATTACAGACCCCTGCAAACAGTGACAAAAGGGGAAACACAAAGGAAAATGGAGCCTACGGGCCCTGGCTTGGCAGGAGAAATATCATCAGGGAGGACCATTGCCATCGAGGTGGCTGCCCAGTGCCATCTGTAGCCCGCGGTGCTCATATCTCAGTCACTGCCAACACTACTGGCCCGAACTAGATAAAATCCAGCTGCTTCCAGCCCTCAAAGTAAGTGTTAGTAGATGACCCGGGTGCATATTTACTATCTAAAGGAGGAGCAAGTAGCTTCCCTTCTAGACCTCTGTCCCAGCTCTGCTGCTGGGACAAAAGGAGGTGGGGAAGGATGCGACCTCCACACCCCGTGGCAGCGCAAGGAGACACAGCCATCTTCAAGGGGCTCAAACAAAATCCATACACCACTCTATTCCCTTTCAGGCTTATCAATCTTATTCTCCAGTCTGCAATTAAAAGGTGCACGTGGCAGGAGCTTGGAGATCCCGGACCCCAAGTCTCGTTCAGACTCCGCAAACTGTTCAGCGTTGTTTTTATTTTGGGCAGCAAGCCTTTGATTCTGGGGGGGGAGGAGGGGCTCTGGTCTATTTTGAGCTCAAACTGATTGTCTGTTTTGAAGAAGGCGCTGCAAATTGCTCTCTGCTAATCACAGCAGCTCCAGCCCTGTAACTGGATTAAAATAACATCAGCGCTGAGACAGAAAAGCGAGACCAGAAACGCCGAGATGCTGTCGCCCGCTCTGGATCCTTCCTCCTGCCTGCTCACCTCGGGATGCTGCAGCCTCCCTCTTTTATCCACAACCCCCCTCCCCACCGAGCTGGTTCCAGATTCCAGATGGCTGCTCGCACCAATTCAACAATAACACTCAGGATTTCAACGCTGCTTTTATGTTGCCTAAAGCAGAGTGGGGGGGGGGGACCTTCCCAGGCTGCAGCGATCTGGCCGATGCCGCTCGCCCGCGGAGCTGCAGCCCTGTGTTTTTAAAATGCAAGCATCAACCATCTCTGGAAAAGGTACAGCTGAAAAAAAACCCCAAAACCCGTAGCCCTCCAAGGAAACATTTGACAGATGTGGAATAAGGAGAAGATTTTGAATTCCTCCTGTGCCAAGTTGTCTCTGAATCCTTTCACCGGAGACAGGGAGCGACGGGGCTTATCGACAAGATGGGGAAGATGGTGATCTGCTCTGTGCACAGGGGTGCCCGTGTCTGCCCCTTGAGCCCTGTGCAGCTCTGCCTTCTCCCAGCTCTAAACCCAAAGAGCCTTAGGGAGCATCATCTTCTCTTCCACTTCCTAACAGTCTGCCAGGAAAGAGAGGTCGTGGAGTCAGTCTCCTTCTCTTGAGACTTTCAAAACCCACCTGGACAATCCGATCCTGGGTAACCAGCTCTGGGTGACCCTGCTTTGGCATGGTGGTTGGACTAGATGGTCTCCAGGGGTCCCTTCCAGCCCTCACCATGCTGGGATTCTGTGAAAGGCTGGGTTTCCATCTCCTGTGGTGAAGACAGACGGCTCCCTCCCTTCTGCACGGGCAGGGTGAGATCCCACCACGGTTTGGAGGACTTGAGGCACCAACTCCCTCTTCCAAGGGCAGAGCTCTTCTGATGTGGAGACACAACGACACTGTGAAGCAGGCTTTGACAAGCACGTCTTCTGTGTGTTATTTATCAGCTCACCAGTTAAGATTGAAAAAAAAGAAAAAAAAAGTTTCATTCAGATAAACCAAACATTGTCCTTCAGACTCCAAGCAGGGACACACACACACCCAAGGCTAGTCCTGGTCACTGCCACAGGTCAACCAAGCTGTGGTCATTTGGATTCAGTGCACGGTGCTCTCTGAGCTTGGGCAAAGAGGTAGGACCCTGCTCGGGACAGGGAGGTGCCACATCCAGGCATGGGATGGGCATCAGCAAGCGCAGGGGAAATGGCTCTTCAGCAGAAGCAGATAAAAAACCTTCAGGCAGAAGAATCTGCCTCTAAATGCTGAAAGGTGTCCCAGTTACTGACTGTCCTAACCAACAGGTAAAAAGGGAAAAGGAACAATACCCTCACTGCTGGCTGACAAGCACAAAGGTCGATACGGGAGGATAAACCACCCGGTTCTCCCCTTCCGTGCATTTCACTTCGACGGGTGAAATATCCTCTACAACGGGTTTAAGCAAAGCCCATCGCCAAGTTCAAGAACAGGTTTAACGCAGATCTATTCATTTCAAGGAGGGCCTGGACAATGGATAGCTCTCCTCTTCAAAAATTATTCAAAACCGCGTGTTCCTTTTCAATCTTCTGCGTCTTAAGGAGTGAACAAAAAGAAGCGCGGCGTGTTTGCAGCGGAGAACCGCGTCGCACGAATCGTAGCCTGCTGTAAAAAAGTGTGTTTCACAAAGACCTTCCAGGGTACAGGGACAAGGACCACTTGTTGATAAATTACTTTCCTTCGGCGAGTGGGAAGACGTATTTGTATGCACCGTAAGCGGTGCGATTCTGGGGCAATTTGCCGGCAGTCCGGTAAAACGCATTGTGCTGGTTTTATTTAACCTCACCTGAAGCACATTAAGGGACAGGGACGGTGTCTAGGGACAAAGCAGAGTCCTGTACACACAGGCACCAAAGTGTATCTTTTACATATCTATCTGCACCGAATCATCCACTTTGGCTGCCCTTCTCTCTTTCGGACTTAGCTAAAATATTAAGGTCCCCTCCAACTCTACGGGCATTTGTACGTCGCAGGAGGAATGGGCAGTGCCCTGGTTTCAGAGAGCTCTGCGATGCCAGTAAGACCCTACAGGCCACCAGAAACCCACCCCGAGAGCAGCCTCTGTTGGAAGCTCAAGACCACGGGTGGATTTGCTGATGGGAAGAGGTTTGGTACCACCACAAGAGAGCTGCAGGTTGACACACGTGCCTTAAAAACCCCTGAAACGGTGATAAAATCCCTGCTACCATAAAACCGCCGTGGAAACGGAGCCGAAAGCCATGGTGGATTCACAGCACACAGCAAGCTTTTAGAAACAAACCAAAAAAAGAAGTATATCGGGTAAATGTTGGCTGGGAGAAGGGCCTGGATTTTGTATCTGAACTCTTCCTGTGGCGCAGGGGAGATCAGCCCAGGGATCTGTGCCGGGGAGAACGCGTCCACCCCAAAACGAGAGAGTTCCTTTGGAAATTATCGCAGAGCTCTGGATCACAAAGATAACAGGCCACCTAAAACCGACCTGGGATTTCAACAGTGAAATAAAAACCATGCTTCTGAACGTGCATTACAAATCCAGTCTGCAGAAATTCTTTCAGAGGTGTCTCGGTTAAAGCAAATGATGTGTGGGCATTTGATTTGCAGCAAATAAAGAGATTCTGCCTCTGGGAGCAGGAGCTGGTGGGGACAGAGGCTGTGAGGGAAGTGGGGAACAGGCTGAGCCTCTGCCAGGGGTAGGACAAGGAGCAACTGAAAGCTTCGTGGTGGCCAAAGACCTCCAGTGAACTCTACCTGCACAAGGGCCAACAGCTCCAAAGCAGGAATCGATTGAGCGTGGGGAACTCCACAAGAAAGATGAGAGCGACAACCCGCTGAAGAAACTTAAGGGCAACGCAGAAATGAAGTCCTCTAGCTGTGCCCATGGCTCTCGTTTAAGGAAAAGATGTTAGCACAGCATCTGAAAAGTCACTTAGAGGATTCCTGCCCATTGCCATGGAGAGGAGACGCCGTGAAGGATGCAGCAGGCAGAGCCTGGTTTTCACCCTGGATCTTAAAAATGGGGATTGGCATGTGGAAGTACATCTGAAACACAGGGGACAGGCTGCTTTCACAGCAGGACGAGGCCCGCAGCAATTGAAAGCGATGGCTTTCGGCTCGCCACGTCGAAGAGGTTAATGGAGAAGGTATTGGACGGCACGTCTCTCAGCCTGCTCGTCAAACCAACACGATATCCCGGCGCAGGCTAAAAATCTCTGAGCAGGAGCCGATGAACGGGCTGTGCTGAGCTCAGAGCTGCAACTAACCCCAAAGAAACGCGAGTCCTGTCCAAAAGAGCCAACGGACCCCGGGCACAGCGAGGTGGAAGCTGTCACCCCCAAAATAACAACCGGAGCCGCGATGAATGGCCAGCCCCTCACGAGCTCCTGGATGCGGAGCTTCAAAGGGCTCGGGTTGCGTTCCGAAAGGTTTCTTGGCAAGTTGGTCCATGTTTCCAAGCCCCAGGTGGGAGAGGAGAGGTCTTTCAGCGGCGAGCCGAGTGGGACGGAACAACCCGAGAGCTACTGCCTGGTTTAAAATGCTTTTATGGGGTGGATGATAGTTTTGGGTCTTCTGCTGCAGGTTCACCCCAACCTGAAAAGCACAAAAGGTCTTGACGGAGGAGCGGCTCGTCACGGCAGAAGCCTCAGCCCCGTAGCAAAGAAGCAATTAAACCGCTGGCAGTGATTAAGTCCATAAAACATTTTCACTGCCGTTTGTCTGGGAATAACTCGCTCCAAACGACAGACCCCACTTACACGTAATAGGTTCAGGAAGCTGTAGAAACCCCACGGGATGAGATGCCAGACATCTGGGCAACCTGCAGGGCTGGGATTTCTGCAATCGAAGGCAGCAAAGGTTGCCCCGGTGCCTTGGCCACAAAGCTGGTCTGGAAGGCAAACCCCGGCCGGGGGGAGGGAGCAAAGCGCTTGGGTGCAGGAGAACATCCAGGCCTGCAAGGATGGAAACCTGTGCTGCAAACCAGACACAGCTCAGATCACCACACCTATATTTATGGGGGGGTGTTGCCAAATATTGCAACAAAAAACCCCCAAAAAGCCAAACCTAAAGGAGCGAGGAAGTGAATGGAAAACTGCAGCTCAGGGCAAGGCTCTCCAAGGTTCATGGAGGTTGGTCTCTTCTCCCAGGTAAGTTCGAGCTCAGGTAAGAGCAAGTTCAGAGAAGGGCAATGATGCTGGTGGAGAAAGTGTCTTATGAGGAGCAGCTGAGGGACCTGGAGTTGTTTAGTCTGGAGAAGAGGAGGCTGAGAGGAGACCTTATCACTCTCTACAGCTATCTGAAGGAAGGTTGTAGTGAGGTGGATGCTGGTCTCTTCTCCCAGGTGACCAGTGATAGGATGAGAAATGGGCTCAAGTTGCACCAGGGGAGGTTTAGGTTGGATATTAGGACAAATTTTTTTTCCTGAGAGAGTGGTGAGGCCTTGGAACAGGCTGCCCAGGGAGGGGGGAGGAATCACCATCCCTGGAGGGGTTCAAAAAGCATCTGGAGGTGGCACTTCGGGCCATGGTTTAGTGGTCCTGATAATATTTAGTAGACGGTTGGACTTGATGATCTCGAAGGTCGTTTCCAACCTTCATGATTCTATGTTGTTTAGAATGGGAGAATATTCCCCATTTCCTGGTCTTTTTCTTTAACAGAGAGGCTCGAATCAAGGAAATTACCTATGAGAACAAACCGGCTTTCTTCTTACCCGAAGCGACCCACAGAACCAGGTGCAGGAACTTGTGGGGCGCGGGCAGAGGATGCTCACGAGCCCCGCTCTACGTCTCTCCGCAGAGAACCACGACGAGCTGCCGCTCAACCACGCAGACAAAACCAGCGCTGGGAGGAGCCCCGATGTTTTCAGCATCCCCTTGGGCAAAAAAAAACAAACCCAAAAAGCTCTCGGTCGTGATTTTGGAGACCTGTTCCACTTGGCCTTGGCGCTCCGGGTCCAGGCAGCGTCCCGCAGGAACCCCCCGTGCTCCGTCAGCCCACGGGCAAGTAGGAAATTTCCTCGCCTCGCTCAGATTTATTTACCCGGGGGGTGAGTAGCTCGGTTACGCGTCTCAGTCTGCCAGGTGACAAACGCCCTCGGCTCCCATTTAACTTCAAGATGCGCCGAGAGCCTTTCAGAAATTAAACCTCTTTATTCCGAGGTAAATGACGCATGTTTTGCTGTACAATCTCCTTGCCTATTATCCCCCGTGCCCGCTACTGAATGCGGGTGTCACAGATGGTGCAACTCCATCGTACTGAAGGGCTTTCGTCTTCCTTTCTTCCAGCGAGTCGTATTTTCCTCTCGATAGCAACCAGAGCCCCGGGTCGAATCGGCTCAGTCGTGTCAGGTCACTGCTGGAACTCCTCTGCCTACCAGCACAGGTTTCACTCCCAGCTCACCGTTGCTTTGCCTGGTGTCAATTTGCTAATTTTTCATTAATAGAGCCCTGATACATGTTCTTCGTGGAGCTTGGGGGAGAACCAACAAATAATAATATAATAATAACGGTAATAAAAAATGACATTGCTTCTCTCACTCTTCAGAGCCGACTGCGGGAGGGAGGCGAAGTGCCACTGAATTTATGCCGCGACTGAAAAGGATGCCATCAATTCGAACCTCACAAAGCACTTCCATTTTTTCTTCACCTCAGTTAACAATCTAGCAAAAGGCTTTGAAATTGGCTAAATTTAGCGTTTCCAGCTCGCCCGACGCGATCGGCTCTGGCTCTTTGGTGTTTTTCCAAACGCCTGAGCTCCCGGAGTCAGGTGATGACACGACAGTCTCACCTACAACAAAACCACCAGACGGCAAAGAGATACTCGAGAATATGAACCGAGCAGGCTGAAAAAAAAACCCCCCCACAAACCCCACAACACGCCCATAAAAGAAATAAAGACTCGTTATTATTTTCTGTAAATCGCGCGATCGAAGCCAGTCTAACAACTTCGTGAGGATCAGCCACAGTTCCTTCTCTGTTACCATTTCTCCAGCCTGGTTGGTTTTTTTCACCCTGAGCTTGTCCTTACACGCTGACAGTTGCTACAGCTCCTGGGCTGCTTTACCTACATGATGCTACTGTTCCATTACACGATGCTACTGTTCCATTACACGATGCCACCGTTCCATTACACGATGCGGATTTGCTTGGAAACGCAGAGCTACAAGACACTGTATTATTGTCCCCTTTTTGCAGAGGTTCCAACTGAACAAAGGAGAAAAAAAAAAACCAAAAGGAAAATGAAATTGGACTTTAAACAGCGTGCAAATAACAGTTGTGTTTGGTACCAGTTCGCTATGCAAAGGTGCCTTTTACACGCACGAGAATTTTCTCGCACTACGAGCAAAAAAAAAAACCGACCTAAAGAAGTACAGGAGATATTTTGGAAGTCAAATATTCTTTAAACCCACGTGCCGGGCCGACGCGTATCAGCCACAAAAATACTCCGCAGCAAGTTAAAAAATCTATCCCTTAAAAACACAGCTCGAAAATGGCTCAATGGCTGAAAACCACTTTCGGTTGTTGTGGTTTTTTTGTGATTTTTTTCCTTCCCCCTTTTTTTTTTTTACTTTTTTTTTTTTTTTTTTCAATTGCATCTGGGCTGACAGCTTGAGCACTGCATTGCAGCCCGTGAGACAGAAATACCAACCCAATCTTAACAGTAGTGCTGCTACCAGTGGCTATAATGATCTGAATCAAGGAGTATTGTGATCAAAAAGGGACTCTGGTTTGACTGCCTTTGGCGTATCCTGGTGTCCAGATACCGCAGGATGCGGCTGGAAAAGCAAATTTCCCTCGACGGCGAATCGCTCCCTAACCCATTCTCTAGGAAAAGGGGACGTGTGCGGCAGACTCAATGTTCTTGGAGCTCCAGGTGATCCTTCTACATCCCAAAGTCAGCAGGAAGCCGAGGGGATGAGCATGACCTCTTGCTCCTTAGGCTCACAGCATCGGTTTGGTTGGAAAAGATCTTTAAGACCTTCAAGTCCAACCGTTCACCCAGCACTGCCAGGGCACCACTGACCCCTGTCCCTCAGCACCACAGCTCTGAAACCCCTTCAGGGATCACAGGGACTCCACCACTGCCCTGGACAGCCTGGAACAGCCCTTGACAACCTTCAAGGGGAAGAAATTGTTCTTCATGTCCATCCTAAACCTCCCCTGGGGCAACTTGAAGCTGTCTGCTGTTAAGGAACTGTCACTTGTTCCTTGGGAGAAGAGCCCAACCCCACCTGGCTCCAACTTCCTGTCAGGGAGCCAGAAGGTCTCCCCTGAGTTTCCTTTGCTCCAGGCTGAACAAGCCCAGGTCCCTCAGCTGCTCCTCACCACCCTTGTGCTCCAGCCCCTTCCAGCTCCGTTGCCCTTCTCTGGCCACGCTCCAGCCCCTCCTTCTGGAACCCAAAGGAGCCGGGATGAAGCCCCGAGCACCATCAGCAGCTCAGCTCCCCCTCTCCTCCTGGAAACACTGCCACCGGGACCCGCAGAGCACCGGGTCGGAAATTCCGCGAGCACCGAGATTCGATTTTCATCTACTTGGTGAAATTTCTGCTAATTGCTTTTAACGTACTTCCTCCGCCGGAGTCTTTATAGCTTAATTCCTCATGGGCATTCATTCTAAGTACAGAAGGAAAATGAAATCTCACTACACGCCGGTGATGTAATCGCTAACGGCCCTGGTGACAAAGGCAGGCAAGGGATCTTTTTTGTGGGGTGAGGGTTGGGTTGGTTTTTTTTGCCACCCTTGGCCTCCATCAGACTTTGCAAGTCGATGAAAACCCAGCGGAGAGAAGCTGCAGTCCTATAAATACGAGGAAGCAGCCAGGCTGGACGTGAGGTAATGCAGTCCAGTGCTTTATAATTAGCACATTAGAAAGCGCAACGAGAAGAGACTGAACTGAAATAGTCGAGCTCAAGTTTTGCTAAAATACAGCAGGAACTGCCTGGCTCAGACTAAGAGAAGCTGTCACCGCGGCCGAAGAAAGTTCAGATGGTTGCGAGTCGTCGGCGAGCTAGAGCTAGCAGAAATTAATGCACTAACACTCTCAGACAACAAGGATGTGAGGTCTGTACCTCCCAAACAATATCACGCGCAGGGGGTACTTTTCATCATTACACATTAATAGATTTGGGAGTGAAAAGTTGGAGGGGTGGTGTTACGTGTCAAAAGTAATTATAATGCCAATAAGCTGAAATTCAACAGGGAAGATCAGGTTGACTAAATTATTGTGTTATCAGCACTGAGGAGAAAAAAATAATAATAATTAAAAAAAAAAAAAAAGTCAGCGGAAAGAGGCTGTAGATTTCTGCTGCAAATCCAAAGGTGGATTGAAAACTAATGAGAAGTAAAAAAATGAAGAAATAAATTCCCAGACTAATCCGTCGCAGAGGATTTTAAATGACTAAGGACAGTTCCAAGTTAGCCTGAATTTATCTGGGATATAATTTTGCATTACAGCTGTTAGAGAGTTCAATTGGATCTTATCTTCTCATCACGAGCTTACTAAAACTGGGGGCCAGTGGCCACAAACTAGATCAATTCAGGTAAACCAGCCTATTTGCTTCCTTCTTAATGTAAAGCCATCGAGGAAACTTCAGCTCCATTTCCATAAGGCTTTCTTGGAGTCTTTCCAGACTGGGCACCTCCAGCATCTGTAAAACCAATGAAATGAGTTCCATAAATCCCACCTGCCTGGAAAATGTGCCCTCTTGGCCACTTCAGAAGAACACCACAACGAACGTAACGCTGCGACAACAACGCTAGAATACAAAAGACCAAGCAACCCCAAACCTCTACAAGCAGAGAAATCACCTAAAACCTAAATATTTAAGAGCTGGAGTAAGAGGAAGAATAGTTCTGCCAACAAGGAGGAGAACAAACAAGCAAGTACCACATGGACATTTAATTCCTCCAGAGTCAATTAAATGTTAACAATAAACTACAGTAGGAGTTAACGCTAGACAAAAGGATTAAGGAATGAGGGAGGACTTCTTTATGAACACACAAATGAAAACCTGGTTAAGAAGAAGTAAGGGAATTAATAAAAGATAAAAAGAATGATTCAAATATGGCTAAGAAGGGGAATTCCTTTTATTAAATTTGTCTTCAAAAGTAAATTAAGAGAAGATGTCTGAGCTCTCAGCGAGCGATGGCGAGTTTATAAAAATAGCTGCCACTGAAGAAGAGGAAAAGGGAGTATCTGGAAGACGCAGACATGTGCCAAATCACTCAATCTGTGCAATTAACCACAGGAATCAAGTGGTGTTATTTGGGAAGAGTTAGGGTTTTTTCAAAAAAAGGAAATGTAGCAAATTCCTTCGAAACAGAAGTCTAACACCTAATTCTGGAACTGCCTTCAATGGATGGATGCAATGGACTTCTATGCCTAGCAAAAGAAGAGGGGAAAAAACCCCCAAACCAAAACCAAAACCACGAAGGAAAAAAAAAAAAGTATCTGTCGCAGGGAGGAGCTCAGCAAGCTGCAAGACATCCAGATTTGCAGCAAACACCTCTTGTCGATGCACAGTTGCTCTCTTAGCACAAATTATTTATTTAATGAGAAGAGGAAAGGAAACGCCACGGATTACGGTAGAGTCTTCCAGAGCCAGTCCTGAAATTAAAAGCACTCGTCCTGCAAAAATCCGAGCAGCCTCCATTCTCCCCACTTTCCAAGGGATTAAGGTTTAGCATCTGCAAGACTTGAAGCCAACAGAAGACACTTTTTCCTCCCTGCTCTCCAGGCCAGACCCAAAGGTGATGGCCAGCCCTGGGACCCTGCCCGTGCATCTCCACTCCACCAGACACAAATTAGACCCCAAACAGCTTTGCTTGGATTCGCATCTCATTTACACGTCTAAAAGTTGATTAAAGGCTCACGAAACAAAGGAGTCGGGGGGGGGCAAACTGTCAAAGGTATCCAAAGGGTTGGATTTGAGCTGAACAGCTTTGTTAACAATCTGGAAGAGGACAGAATGAGCTTTGTTAAATTTCACCTCCTCTGCGCTGAAATGCATCGCAGGACTTGACAGGAAAAATAAAACCATCCAGAGCAAGCGTTGCTTTGATGGATTGGGACGTCTTAAATTAAGAGAGCTGCTCTCCTCCCAGGACCACCTTGTCAACATCACTGAAAGAAGAAATTCCCCTGTCCTTTTCAGCAGGCCCTCTCCCAAACCTGCCAGATCTGAAAGAAGATGGAAAACCAATAGCGATATGGAAGAGATCTAGCACCGAAACACAGCCATGGTCTGAAGAGGAGATGTTGGGAATGGATCCATCCAAACAGGCACCTGGAAAGGCAGAGGGCAGGCAGCTCGAGATGGAACTGCAGAAGGAGGAGGCAGCTAAAAAGACAGTTTGGTTTCAGAGCCAGAAAAGGCAGAAATCACATTGCAGGATGTTACCGTCTCCTCTCTCTACAGATGTAATTAATCCATAAATGGAATAATGTATTCACTTCTGGACACCTCATTACCAGAAAGACATTGACAAATTGAAGAGAGTACAAAGAAAACAACAAAACTGTTTTAAGGGTTTGAAGGGGGGAAAAAAAATTCTACTGAATGACCAAAAAATGTGAATATGTCCAGCTCTGAGCAAGAGTGGAGCTTAGCAGGACAAGATATAGATCTAGATGTGCTTGAAAGGTGTAAACATCAGGCAGAAAAACCAGCATGGGGGGCTATTAGGAGGAGAAACGGAATGAAATTACTAAAAAAGAAGAAAAAAAAAGAAGAAAACTTAAGATGAAAATCTTCTTGCCCTATTAGGATGCAGAGTTAATCTCGAGGGACGCGGTGAACGTGCCAGTGCAAAAGAACCAGACTAGACTGGAAAAGATTCTTAATAAACGTACAGCTCGGAAAGCCACACACCAACCACCACTGGGGCTGGGAGCTTCTGTTTCTGAGCTCTGACAGCGGGGCTTCTCCGCTGCTTTTACAGAACGAGACAAAATCTGCTTGTGGACTTGGGCAGAAGTACCTGATACAAGGATCTGGAACAATAAAAGGGGAAAGGGGAAAAGAAAGGGGAAACAAGGAAAAGAAGGGGAAAAAAAAGGAAAAGAAGGGGAAAAAAAAGGAAAAGAAGGGGAAAAAAAAGGAAAAGAAGGG
>WUAM01000170.1:548207-560199 GCA_024336885.1 Actenoides hombroni | reverse complement strand
AATATTTCCCTGTCCCTCTTGAACTGGGAAGCCCAGAACTGAACACAACACTCCAGATGTGGTCTCACTCGTGCAGAGTAGAGGGGGAGGAGAACCTCCCTCGACCTGCTGGCCTTTAAGCGACTTACAGTCATTTTAATTTGGTACAAAATACTCTGTGATTTGAGAATCTAATGCCTGATGGGACTTCCAAGCACCAATTTTGCAGGGAGCATAACTCAAGACAACAGCAACTGCTTTTGAAAAGCCCCATCCTCACGTTCTGCACACTGCCAGCACACACAGGAATCCTCTTTTTCAGCGACAGCTTCATCTTGCTCACACTGAGATTTAGGAGATAAAAATTTTAGCTGTGGAGTTCTCCATCTGAGGAAGGAGAGCTCTGCGTTCGGTGTGGTCAGCTGGAGGTTTCTAACATCAAACCTTCCAGGGGACTGAGAAGAAAGCATAACAGGGACCGGATTCAACTGCAGCACCTGAACAGACAAGTGTTTCAACAGACAGCTACGATGCTCTCTGCAGCAGCACTAAGCAGACATAAAAGGTACTGGTAAACACTCATTTTCAGTGGACGTGATATTAAAAAAAAAAAAAAAAAAGTCATTCTTCCCACGTACAGCTCTCTGCAAAGCTACCTCTGGCTGTTTTGGAGGCACTGCCACGTAACAGGATCACACGGGAGAGATGCTACTGAAAATTTGATGCCTGTAGAACCCGAATAATACATAAGCCACGGTGGACAAAAGACAGCACCAAGCAGGCTGCTGTTATCAGCGTCCTCACGTTTCAGGTTTGGTTGGGTTTTTTTTTGCCTGCCCAAACTGGAAAAAGCAGATGCTGGGGCAGCGCTCCCCAAGCAGCATTTCACAGAGCAAACCTCACCCTGCAAAACACCTGATACATGAGGAGTCCAAAGGCAGCACAAGGGCCTTCATTGTGCTGCTCCTGTCCCACTGAGGTCACCTGGTAAGGTCCTTTGAAAGGCAGCACTTCTCCGTAGTGTGCGAGGAGAAAGAGCCCAGCCCTGAGACAGAGCCTGCTCAGGTTTCCTCCAGTTTGTAGAAAGGAAATACCTTAGTGAGAATTACAGGGATTGAATTTAGAACATCTTCCTTCCCTCACTAACCCAAGTGCACCTCTTCTGAATCTCTCTTCCTCTGACATATAAATACCATAAAATCAAATCAAATCAAATCACTGCATTGTACAACTGAAAGTAATTAATTTCTTTTTGTTATCAATTTATTTTGGTGCCAGAAACTTGGTTAAAAAAAACCCTGCTCAGGCAATTGCCATTTTTGGGTGACATGCATTGTAGTCACCCTATGGTCCATACCCATCACACCTCACAGAACGTTCACCGATTCCCTCCACACCCTCCAAGAGAAACTTCAGTTGTTCCACGAGAAACAACTCTTCAGGTTACTAATCTTTTCAAATTCCACTTTAAGCAATTCACAGACACACTTTATACGTGCAGAGAAGCCGGGCTTCAGCCATTAAAAGTCTCAAGTCTGCCAAAAATCATATATATCTCTCTCATATATCACATATCACTACTTAGCGTTTTAGTTATTTTGCTTAACTTACCAAGATTGAATAAGCTGCTCCTTAGAGCCTCCTTCCAGCAGAGACTATAGGACTGTTCCCAGACTTGGCCTGGGGTGTCTTTTTTTGATGATGTCTCATGATCCCAGGTCCAAACACGCAAAACCCAACAAGCAGCAAAGTCACTTGGGAAGTTCAAACCTTTTCTAAACTCCACAAACGTTATTTTTTCCCAAGAAAGACTCCCTGGTTTGAACGGTAAATAAGCTCAATCTTCTATCTGTGTTCTTCAAAAGCCAGGAAGTTTTTGAAATCACTGAAGAAATAAAAGACTTTTCCAGCCCTGCGTGGAAACACCTGACCGTGTATTTCCAGCCCTGAAAAGCTGCAGAGCCCATTTCATAATTCATGCATCAACTCTACTCGAAACGTTCGCTCTCAATTACAGGCTGACCTTGACATTCTGCTTTTAACTAGTGGAAAATGGAATCTTTTCATCTTTCCAACCTCCATTTGTCTAAATATTTGTTGGTGCATGCACAAGGCCAGTAAAATCTTCAGAAGCCACTTGCCGAGCACTTTACCGCGCGTCCAAAGGACACAACGCAAGCTGATATATTGTGTTCCAGCCTGTTTCTTCCTCTCCATAATGGAGGAGAAAAACTTCTTTCCTTTTCCCCCGCCTCTCCTCTCCAGGATAAGGTTGATAGCTTTACAAGACACGTTTTAAGTTGGTGTGACATAAATGCTTTACTTGACAATTTTATAAAGGGCTACAAAAAGCACTGAGAACTGGAAATGAAATGTGGAGGAGCTGAGATGTCACATTAGTCTTTCAACTTTGGGGATTCTATTTTAAATTCTGCCCTAAGACACCAGTAAAAATGCATTTTTCCTCTTTCTTTTTTTTCCTTTTTTTTTTTTTTTAATTAATTAAATCCATTGTGCAATTTGGTACAATTGACACTTCTCATCTGAGAGAGATCCTGCGCTGAAGCACTAAGGTGACTACGGTCATGACTACGCTGCAGCTGCAGGGAACTCGCCCAGTGGCTCTGAGAATTGAGATTTAATTACGCACACAGCCCCTGCTCCATCAGCCCTACTTACACAAGTGCCCGCTGACTTGGGAAAAAAAAAAAAAAAAAAAAGTTAATCATAATTTACTCTCGTGGGACATCTGCTTAGGAAGCTACCTTCAGCCTAGCACAGAGTGACTAGCGGTGCTTCGTGGAGAGGATCATAACCTCTGCTGGGAGAGTTGGGGTGCTCAGCCTGGAGAAGAGAAGGCTCTGGGGAGACCTTCTTGAGGCCTTTCAGGACTTCAAGGGCCCTACAGGAAAGCTGGGGGGGAGGGGTCTTTATCAGGTAGTGCAGTGATAGGATGAGGGGTAATGGTTTCAAACTGAAAGAGGGTAGGTTTTGATTACATATAAGGAAGAAATTCTTTACACTGAGAGTGGTGAGACACTGGAACAGGTTGTCCAGAGAAGTTGTGGATGTTCCACCCCTGGAAGTGTCCCAGGCAATGTTGGATGGGGCTTTGAGCAACCTGGTCTGGTGGGAAGTTGTCCCCCCTGCCCATGGCAGGGAGGTTGGAACAAGATGATCTTTAAGGTCCCTTCCAACCCAAACATTTCTATGATTCTACCAACCAAATGTCCATCCAGACGAGCACTTTGTGATCTGTACTGTACAGCATTTTTTCAAGCTCTCAAGCACCCACAGGACAACACAGAGCAGTGTCTCCCCACAGACAGACAGCAACATACAGCAACGCTTCGAGGCGTTTGGCCGGTGTTTGACAGGGCCAAGGCCTGGCTATAGGAGAGAGTTTCTTACTTTAGGTGCTGCTGATGGGCTCTGGCAGAGTCCTGGGGGGAGAGAAGAGCGAGCCAGGGACTGGAACAACCTGGGACTGGAGTCCTTCCTCTGTAGGACTGACCTCTCAAGGTTCCTGTTGGTTTTCCAGGCTGCATAAAGCTCCTGTCTTTTCCCTGAGTTGAGTCACAACATCTGCAGAAACTGATCAAAAGTCACATAACAGGAATGTAAAAGATATTTTTCAGGGACTAACCATTTAAGGATTTTCCTAAAAAGGAACCAGATTTATACATTAAAGCCAAGAAGTAGCCGAATTCCACAATATCCGTTCCACAAGATGCTCTGATATCTACAATTTACCGCCCTCGCCGCTTCATCAACGGTATCACCATTCCACTAATAAGATAACGAGCCATCACAGTCCTGCCACGTCACTTCACAACACTTGTAAAGTTAATAGCTTAGGAAAATGCCCTGGCTCTTTGCAAAGAAACCTGACAAACTCTTCAGCATGCAGTTAAGAAAGCGTCCAGTTCCCATCAAATCTCCCGTCCTGTGCACAGGCCAAAACTACAGATTTCCAGGAGTTAAGGTAGGGAAGACTGTTTAGATGCTCAGCTAACCAAAATAAACGTAACTGGAAGTTGTTGTTTTGTTTGGGGGTTTTTCGTTTTGGTTTTTTTTTTTCCCCCCACTGGGAAGGAGCAGATAATCAATAGAATACAAAATTGTCACTTCTGCAACCATTGTCTGAACACAGATGGGATGTTGACTGAGCATGGTAACCTCAAAATGATTCCTAATTTATGTGAAGACTGTAAAATGCTGGGTTGGTAATTACCGTTTTCCTTGACGCACGCATGCAACTCCAATTAGCCCTAATAGAAGTTATATCTACACATGAAGAAAAACAAACATACTCCCATTCGAGCTCTTCCCACTCAAAAATGAATGACTTTTGTGTCAGCAAACATTTACGGAGCGCTCCTGCGCAGCGTCACGACAAGGTTTGAAGATAAAACAAACGAACCTTGAGGAACAATAGCTGGAAGTTCATCCAACCATACCTGGAAGAACCCAGCCTGCTGCAGGATCTCACCCTCCTCGCTCATCCCAGTGCGCTTGGCGTGACTTGGAGCTCAGCGACAACCGCTTCGAGACCGAGCAAAGGCAGGAGCAGGGGCTGGTGTAGCTAAGATCAATGTGGTGCACGGGCATGAGAAGAGCTATCAAAATTCCTTCTAAGTAAATAAATAAAAAAAAAAACCCAAACCCCAAAAAACCAACCCCACAACATTTCCTACTTTCTCATTTGCTAAATGAGCGTTACAGCTGCACAAGAGAGAAACCCAGCCAGTAATTACTTGTGATGTCAAGGGCTCAGGCAAATCCTTAACGTATCTACTGTTCAGAAGTTAAGAGTTTACCTTGATAAAAGTAGAGTAAGAAACAGTCAAGCTTTTAACAAGACTTTTCATTCTGATCAGCACGACACCTCTAACGCCAGCGCTCTTCATGTTTTTCCAGCTTCACAAAGTGAAAATTAAAGGGCTACAAAAGCCGAGTGGGACCAGAATTCAAGTGCCCTACAGGGACTGACCTTTCTGATCCAGCACCTGGAATTTGGTTGCCTTATGCTACACACACACCCCACCCCCCCATCAATTATCACCGGCTTTGCTGTCACTACCAAGCACTGTGGACAAAGGGCCGGTTCAAAGCTTCCCCTTGCGCACAGAAGAGCTGCACTCCCGTGAACATCACTGCTACTCCTATTTTCCTCTGGAATCTGCTGCAAAGCTGGAAGAGCCATTGTTGACAGAACACTCGTTTCTATTCCCAAAGATAAATCCTTTATTCGGTGATAATTATCTGCACAGAGATGGAACAACAGGAGGCAGGGTAAGAAGTCTACCAGCAGAAAGTTTACACCGTGTCATCTTAAACCAGCTTTGTTGGTGTCGTTCTCCAACACCTTACTGTACAAGGTAGATTTTTACATCTCTGTTCTGCAAAGGAACTGGAACGTAGTTTAAAACCTCAGCCTTGAGAGCTGTAGGTACCTACCAACCCACGTCACAGGAGGGCTGAGAGTTAAACTGAGGGATCATCTGCAAGTTGCACCTAATGAAGATCTATTTGTCATAAGCAAAACCACCTCCCCGGTGACCACCAATAAAGTTTTCTAACTTGGAGGTGAGACAAAATTTTGTGTGTTGTGGCTTCACATCCCGTGCCTAGCAAGTTTTCACCAAGGAATTAAATTCTGTAAGCTCCCAGTTTGTAGCCGATGATGATACGCTGCAAGCAGCAGCACCTTTTCTAGCTCTCATTTTTTCACAGACATTCCTGTTAAAAACGGAGAACGAAAGGGGGGGGAAAAAATTAATGGCTTTTTTCACACTACAATTGCAGACAAAGGTTTTTATAATGGTAGTAGATGGCTTGAATTTGAAAAAACAACCAGCTACAAGTCCAGAATACGAAACGCTGCTGTTTAGAGAAGTGACGTCCCAGATTATGGAACAGCTGAAGTTACCCAAACCCACAGAGGCTGTGAAAGAGCTCAAAAAAATAAACCCCCCAAAAATTATCTGTGTTCTGTGAGGCTTTTTAAAGGGATGCCAGAAACAGAGGCTCAAGAGTCAGTGCACTACAGTGAGCTTCGAATGGGGACGTTTTGGAGTCACAGTAAATGAAGAGAAAATAAAATTAGAAAGAAAGAGAGGGGAAGTTTTCCTTTCTAGCAAAGAGAATCACCAAATACTGCGACTGCTGCTCAGAGACGCCAGCTCACAAGCAAGAGGCAGCACTCAGCATTTTGTTCTAGCCTCTCTGACAGAGGCCACGGCAGCAGAGGATCTGGCTCTTTTACAACTCTTGGGCTACGCAAGGACTTTTTCTGCTTTTATAAGAAGTTTTTCCCCATTTAACTTGGGAAAGTAATGGGGGCAGAAAAACCTTTTTGTTCTCGTCAGCACAGATGCCTTTTGTTTTGTTTTTTCTTTCCTCCTCTTTTCTCTATTTCTTGTGTGTAGCTGCTACATTTACAACGGTATTTTTGTAACCTGCGTCTAAGCAGCAGACAGACAAGCACAGCAAGGATTCAGCCAAAGCCACAAACAAGTCAGGAGTGCTTATCTAGCAACTCCACGACACAGGAAGTTTTCAGACATCTCCGGAGAGTCACTGCAATTCTTTGAAAGAAACATTCTCCCGTATGCCTGGCCCCCCTTTTTAGGAAATGTCTTTGTCAAGAGTTACCTCCTGGCATTTCTGAAACTTGGACAAAGCTGCAGCACGCTGACTGGCATCCAAAATGATGGCAGAGATAAGTTGATGGCCTTAAAGCTCCAGCAAACCTGTTAAGATTTAAACATTTCTGGTATTTACTGTCTGAAAACAGTCCCCATTCCAAGCCTGCGAGACCCAAGACTCTTGGAGTACTCGCAAAGTCCGCCCCCCAGGGATAAAATGCATCAGGTTGGTATAAACACTTGTTCACCTGTAAACTTCACAAACACAACCAAATATGGCATTCAAGTGGCTCTTGGTGTCACGTTTAAAAGATAGTTCTGGCTTCTGTGCTCTCAGCAGACGACGACCAAGACGTGGAAACCCCACGATACGGAAAACAGTTCACGGAGGAAAAATTTTCCTCCACCTTTCAGACCAGTGACATTTCTAACACTTGTGCCAACAGCAAAAAACAACCAACCAAAACCAACAAACAAACCTTCAGCACTGAAATATTACTATTTACAGTCTTTGCACATTATCTGCTGCACGCTACAGCGGACGGAGTATTTAATTCCAACACCTAGCTCTTGTGGGGAGGGGTGACACTCTGGTTTTTTACTAGCCAAGGCACAGGAAAGGGTGATGCCTCATAAAAAGACTTTTTAAATAAACCTTTGCTAACTGTTCCTGGCAGTTCAGAGATAACTGCACCTTTCTAGTCAACCTTACTGCTGTCGGAAACTAAAAAAAGAGACAATTAGTGAAAATAAAAGGAAGATTGTAAGCTAGAAGAATTCTGAACTGCTGCTACATTAACAAGGCTTCACTTTCCTTCTGCACTCCAAGGATGAAAATAAAAGTCCTTGCATTCAATACACTTTAAAAAGAATCTGTAATGTTTGTTTGTTTGTTTTTAACCCAGGCTGGGTTTTATTCACCCATCATTTTAGTAGAGAAAAAAAATGAGTAACTAGCAGCAAAGGGCAAAGGCTTCACTCCCTGAAAGTTACTGTTCCTCTATTCAGTCGCAGGGGAGGGTGTAATACAAAAAAACCATAAACACTGTTTGCAACTACATTTCCAGAAGCCCCAAATTCAGTGCTTTGCTAATGGCCACACTGAGAAATCTTGCATCTGATTTACAAATGTAATTATATCAGTGCAATTATACTGACATCATTCCCTGGGGGAGGGCAGGGGGAGATACTTTTAAACATCCATGAGAAAGATTTTTATTTTCCAATTGAACATGAAGAATTATACCAGAATAACTAGATATGGTAAATTGCCCTGAAGAATTAAGGTCTAAAAATATAATCCTATTGTGGTGGGGTGGCCCTGGCTGGACACCAGGTGCCTACCAGAGCTGCTCCTCAGCTGGGCAGGGGAGAGAAAACACAACAAAAGGCTCACAGGTCGAGATAAGGATGGGGGGAGATCACTCACCAGTTACTGTCAAGGGCAAAACAGACTCCACTTGGGGAAAATAGTTTAATTTATTATCAATCAGATCAGAGGAGGGTCATGAGAAATAAAACACAATCTTCCCCCCATCTCTCCCTTCTTCTTGGGCTCAACTTCTGTCCTGATGTTTCTTTACCTCCTCCCCTAGAGCAGTGCGGGGGGACAGGGAATGGGGGGTGTGGTCAGTTCATCACATTGTGTCTCTGCTGCTCCTTCCTCCTCATGCTCCTCCCCTGCTCCACCGTGGAGGCCCTCCCACAGGAGACAGTCCTCCACCAACCTCTCCAACCTGAGTTCTTCCCGTGGGCTGCACCTCTTCATGACCTGTTCCAGCGTGGGTCCCTTCTGCAGGCTGCAGTGCTTCAGGAGCAGACTGCTTCAGTGTGGGTCCCCTGCGGGGTCAGAAGTCCTGCCAGCAAACCTGCTTCAGTCTGGGCTCCTTTCTTCACAGGTCCTGCCAGGAGCCTGCTCCAGTGCAGGCTTCCCACGGGGTCACATCCTCCTTCAGGCATCCACCTGCTCCAGTGCGGGGTCCTCCACGGGCTGCAGGTGGGTCTCTGCTCCACCATGGACCTCCAAGGGCTGCAGGGGGACAGCCTGGCTCACCATGGTCTTCACCACAGCCAGGGGAATCTCAGCACCTTCTCCCCCTCCTCCTTCACTGACCTTGGTCTCCGCAGGGTTGTTTCTCTCACATCT
Source organism: Actenoides hombroni (assembly GCA_024336885.1). Lineage (NCBI taxonomy): Eukaryota > Metazoa > Chordata > Aves > Coraciiformes > Alcedinidae > Actenoides > Actenoides hombroni. The sequence continues at coordinate 551,424 of WUAM01000170.1, read as the reverse complement.
TCTCACTCCTCTCTCCAGCTGCTGTTGCGCAGCAGTTTTTTCCCCCGAGGCGCTGTCACCGTCGCTGATGGGCTCAGACTGGGCCAGCACTGGGTCCTTCTTGGAGCCGACTAGCATTGGCTCTGTGGGACACGGGGGAAGCTTCTGGCAGCTTCTCACAGAAGCCAGCTCCGTAGCCCCCCTGCTACCAAAACCTGGCCACACAAACCCAGTTGCAGGGACTGAGGTTTCTTAACAACTGAAGAAGTTCCGACTAGTGAAACGAGATGATTATTGCAACGCTTTCGCCATTATCCAGGTCATTTTCTCATACACTAATGACATAACAGTAATTTATGGAAGTCTTTATTGAATCTTAATTGCTCCCTAAGACCACGACTGAAAAAGTGACTGTGTTCTGCTTGGACTACTACAGCAGATGTCGAGGATACAAAATCCTGAACTCGGATTTTTTCGTTGAAGGGAAAACTTCGGATTCTTTGCATTTCCCTACAAGATTTTGTAGGTTTTCTATCAAGTCACACAATATTTTCTCGATTCCGGATTTTTGCCAGCTCTTAAAAATACTGATAGGTTTCTTTTAGAGTAATACCAATACATTTCCTGATAGTCCAGTATGAAAGGTGTTTTTGAAGGGTACGATGGATAATTCTGATATTTAGTTTGCTACTGGAAGGCTCGAATGTTTTGTTAGAGGCTTTTCTTATTCTTTAGGAGGAGGAACATTTTAAGCCGGAATATCGCTGAAGAATTTAAATTGCATCTTCCTCACTAGCAAACGAGTTCAAATTAAGCCAATTACAATTAAAATGTGACATATTTATCAACCATTAATGATGTGAAATAATATAAGTCAAGGACAAACCTGTCTACAATTTAATAACCCACCTCAAGCGACTACCAGGGGAATTTACCGAGGCCTAAAAATTGCCATAAATTACGCTCTAAGTTGAGAAGTTTAAAAGTCTTTTGAAAAAGTTCAGCTCTTGCAGATCCCATCGAATATCAGAGATTTCTAAAGATGTAAAAATAGAACTCCTTTGGTTGAAATTATGTCCCTCTGAGAAAACTGTAAAACCGAAAAAAACTGCAAAACCCAGGAAGTTTTTGAAGGCCGACTTACAAAACAAGAGCTGCACTTCATTGTAACTTTGTGCATTTTTAACCTGTCGTAGAGCCCGGCTCCTTCTCAGCAAGAACAGTTTCCACAGCCTTTCACACTATTGGAAATTTCTTCTTCTAGTTTCTTCCTCTCCTCCTCTTTGGACATGCGATTGTTTCTCTCCTCCCAGGTGGGATTGGTATGGCTGTTCAGTACTTTGCTGCTCTGCGTGTGCCACATCTCGTAATAGAGATTGTTAGGACTGGCCAGGAGGTCGGCGTGTCTCCCGCGTTCCACGACTTTACCCTGTAGAAGAAGGGGAGTAAGTCAGTAATTAAGATTACCAGATATGTAGCAATCTAAATGCTGCCAAGGTACGTGCCATAGTATAGGTTACAGTGATTATTAATGAGGGACAGCAAGGAGAGACTGAATACGTGGCGTACTGAGTTGTGGGTTACACTGCAAGCTGGAACATGGAGCTGTGTTCTTCTCAGACTTACATGAAGGGGAATGTAGATGGCATTTGTCCATCTGGACAAAATGTAAAGCCCACCAACACAGGAAGTTTTATCATCTAAACTGGAAGAGCTATCTAAAAGAAATGTAGATCTCTATATGAGGAGCGAGGTGTTAAACTCCTAGTGCAAGTCACATGAACCAACCAAAACAAACATGCCTTTTTCTTCACTCGATACCAACACAAAGAAGCTAAAAGAAAAGAGCACACAGGGAGGGATTTGTACAAGGTAAGGAAAACACATTGAAAAATCAAACCCTAAAACCAATCAGTGTAAACTGGGCTTTTAGGTGGGTGCTCAGTAACTTGTGTCCTTGCAGCTGCCATCAGGAAACGGAGCGAGATCAGTTCATCGGAGCTGTTCTCCAGAGCAAAGCTGATTCCTTGGCTAGGGGAAGGAAATGTTGGGAAGGGGGGACTCAAATCCGACAGGCGGTGAACCAACGCTACTCGTCAGAAAACCAAGACTCATCTTTTAACTTTGAGATGCACTTTCACATTCACTGACTTCAAATTAAGATAATGTATGAATTCTCCAGCTATTCCCCCTTTTGGGAGCAGACAGCATTATGCGGACAACTACGTGGATTTTATATTAGTTCTAAATTGTGATCTACAATTAAATCTACCTCCTCGTGACAGCTGCTGATGAACATGCTGGGAAAAAAATTGGGTCTTGGCACTTCTATTACCAGTCGTGCTGGTGGTGTCGGAGCAGATACGCACCCCATCAACATGACTGCAGAATTTACTCACAAACTTTGAAGTGGTTAATTGCGAGAGTTCATTGTAGCAGAGACAGGATTTTGAATTAGGCCTTTTTTTTCTTTTTTTTTAAAGAACTCTTGAACAAATCATTACAAAGGTAACTTCGCTGTTCAGCTTCAGAGGATTAAGATGAGTATCATTAACACAGCGTTTGTTTACTCACTCCAGAATTACTCTGACTTTACCTAAGCCAAGGCGCTGAGACCGCGATGCCGTATTGCCATTGCTGAGCACTGCCAGTCACAGGAGTCCTGTCCCACCTGATTTACCTGCTCGCTAACGGAGAGCTCACCAAGCAAGCTGGGGCAACGAGAGGCAACTTTCTGCTGAGCAGACATCACCGATGCCTCCCAAGCAGTCGGGCACTGCAAGTGCTGGGCCACGCTGCCCTGCTCATCCATGAGCCTTTAGCTACATAAAGGATACACCTCAGGAAAAGATTTTTCAGCAAAAGCTGAAAAAACCAAGCAGTTCCAAACCTAACAAAAACTCCACAGAGCAGCAGGAGTGATTTCATTTTGAGATTCATATGAAGCCAGGATGTGTATGGCAAAGACAGCCACGAAAGGGCTCAGTGCTGGGGCCAGTTCTGTTTAGTATCTTTATCAATGATCTGGCTGAGGGGATGAAGGCACCCTCAGCAAGTTTGCAGATGACCCCTCGTTAGGCGGGTGTGTTGATCAGCTAGAGGGTGGGGAGGATCAAAAGCTGCACTAGGGAAAGTTTAGGTTGGATACGAGGAAAAACTTCTTGTCCAGGGCTGTCCCAGGCTGCCCAGGGCAGTGGTGGAGTCCCCGTGATCCCTGGAGGGGTTTCCAAGCCATGGA
>WUAM01000170.1:533503-546305 GCA_024336885.1 Actenoides hombroni | reverse complement strand
AATAAATCATCATCATCCTTTCCAATCAATGAAAGTTGAAGGAAAAAAAAAAAAAAAAAAATCCCTCTCAATATCATTCCAACGTGGAACATTAAGTAATCCTGGGAATTACCCATCTAGCCACTGCTGTCTCTGTGAGCAGATTTCCACCTTCCCCAGCTGCGTTCAGACGCAAGCGGCACTAACTGGGAATTTGTGCCCTTGCTACGAGAAGTGAAGCGTTGGCTTTATCTTCCTGAAAAATGCTTGTCTTTGTCAGAAAAGATTTTGATACTGGTGTGGAAAGGACTCATCTTCATCTGCTGCCTTTCAAGTGCAGTTCTGCTGTGAACGACACAGCAAAACAAGAGGGAAAGAGCCCGAGCTGCGTTCAGGACGATTGTGTGTGCTGTGGACTTTACTGCTCCGATGAAGGAGCTGTACTCTATTTGAATGCTGTACTATACAGACGTACAGTTTGTCCTCTGATTTCATTCTATCTGGAAAATGAAAGTAATTTAGTGATTACAGGTCAATAAATTCGCTCAATAATCCGCGGAAGTGAACGGAAGCAGCTCCAGCTCTAGTCTTCGAGGGCATTCGTTTGTGAAATTACCGCTGGCGCTGAGAGCTTAGCGTTCAGGCAAAGGTGTGGTGACAAAGCCCAATGCAGTTATTGTGGTAGTGTCACAACACGCGGAGGTTTCACAGCCGAATGCCAACCAGCACAGCAGGTGACACTGCCTTGATCTGCATCCTGGAAAGATGCTGCACGACCAACGAGGGGTTTTCTCTTCCGCGGCACGTCGCCGTCATTTAAAAGCCGTCTGTAACGAACGCTCTACGTCATCTTAACACCTTTTCAAGTGGGCTGGACAATTTCAGGCTTCACAGCCACAGAAGGGATTTGCAACAGTGTCAAGAGACGAACTTTTAATGGTGAACGGGGCCTCAAGAGTGTAAAACACAACACAGAGCCAGAGACAGAGCTGGTGTCCTGCACTGTGTCTCAAGGCAGCCACGGTATCTCTGCTCCGGCCTTTAGGAAGAGGGCTTAGACACAGGATCTCTTAATACCAACAAACAGACAATAGCAAGCTGGCAAAAAGTACAGAATTCTGAGAGGAAAAGCACAAGGAAAAAGCATCAGAATCGGACGACATTACATCACTTAAGTTTTATATTCTTTTTGATCCCAATTTACCTCTTCTGTAATTGAATCTAAAGATGACGTGGCTTCATCATAGAGAAAAATAAGTGGCTCCTTTAACATTGCTCTAGCAATTGCAACTCTTTGCTTTTCTCCTCCTGAATGGGGCAAGGGTGGAGAGGAAAGAAAAAGATGAAGTTAGAACCGTGATATTCTAAATTCAGCAGCAGATGTGATTGTTTTGGGGGTTGGGTCTTTTGGCTTTGGTTGGTTTTATAGTCGCTGCTGATAAAGGTCTGCACGTGTTGCACAAGATACCCTCCGAGTTCCCACTGCCTGTTGGTTTCTGATGTAACCCAGTTTCAAACTCGTTTCCTTCCTTCACAATTCTCACGGCCAACATCGACTCAAGAATAACTTGGGACAACTTTCACAGACAGGAAAACAGGTGCATCTGGGAACTTAAAAATCTGCCACACGTTTGGTATGCAAAACACCCTTTCACGTTTGTGCGCTTGTCCGCCCTTTGTTTTATTCCAGACTTCAAAACATTTCATTTCATACCACTATATCCTTGTTAATGTTCCGCTCCTATCAGGGGAGAACATGCTCTAATAAACCACTTAAAAGGCTGATAATAATGCTGCAGTTCAAATTCTCAACTGTCTTTGGCAGAATTCAGCAGCAATTAGAATTGTACAATTTACTTGGTCTATTTTAACACTCTTTCTCTCTCCCCTTTAAAGCACGTTCAAAACTCAGAGCCTGGCAACATCCACATTTGAAAGACATACTCTGGTAACAAAATCCAAGGTCTTTCCTCACATTCGTAGCATATCAACTTGTTTCATGTTCTTCCCCATTCATACCCAAGATAAATAATGCCCAAATATTAGACACCTATTAATTTCCTTACTTAGAATCACAGAATCATTTGGGTTGGAGAAGACCTTTAAGATCGAGTCCAACCTTTGCCCCAGCATTGCCAGGGCACCACTAAACCAGGTCCCTCAGCACCACATCTCCACGGCTTGGAAACACATCCAAGGATGGTGATTCAAGCACCACAGCTCGTCCCAGTTCCCACCACTGTTCAGCCATCCTGGCCCCACGACAAACGCCGTTGTGCTGTTCACTGAGACACCCACTGTCTCAGTGGTCCTGAAAACCTTGGGGTTTTCCCCTCAGTCATATAAACTGCCTGGATTGAAAAGAAGACCACTTAAATTCACAGAGCTTTCACTCTCCCTAATCCTCCCACAAAATATTATTTAAAAAAGACAAAACAAGTCAAGACTTCATGTTTGTCTTACACTACAAGAAGCCTCACTCAAGCTAAAAACATATTAGACAGATTCCAAAATGAATCCAATATATATCTTCATAACAACTTAGGGAGCTATTCTACTATTCAGAAAACTACACAGATTCAAAATAATAGCTGCCATATTTTAACACAGCTACTGAAGGAACTCAAAGATATGCACTTGACACCTCCAATCCATTAAACAACAAACCCATTTCTGGCCGTTACAACTCTCCTTATCAAGGAAAACACTGATCTAACAAAATGACATGGGACACAGGGGACACGTCAGCTTCAGGGACAACTAGCCGTACAATTTGAGGAAGCCCAAGATGAGGAGACATTTGTGAGAGATTTAGACCTTTGATGCTTATGAACAGGGTCCAAAATGATGACGCTGCCTCGCTACAACTACCCAAAAGGACCATGTAGAGAGGTTGGTGCTGGTCTCTTCTCACAGGTAACGAGCAATAGAACAAGAGGGGATGGATTCAAGCTGCACCAGGGGAGGTTTAGACTGGGCATTAGGGAATGATTTTTCCCAGGAAGAGGAGACAGAGACTGGAACAGGCTGCCCAGGGAGGGGGTTGAGTCACCACCCTGGATGTGCTTCAGGGTCATTTAGATGTGGTGTCGAGGGACATGGTTTAGGGGTGAACTTTGTAGAGTGGAGTTAATGGTTGGACTTGATGATCCCAAGGGTTTTTTCCAACCTGAATGATTCTCTGATTCTAACATATCTCGCTGCCTTACTTACTGTCAACAGCAAAGCCAAAACACCACCTAACTTTCAGCTGTTAAAACGATTTAAGAACTCAACCCTTGGAAGGTCTGTGCATATACAGAAGTCTATCACATCCCACATGCAAGGGACACACACGTAAAGTTCCCGATTCTATTCACAGGCGTTTCACTAACCAAATATGTTACGAGAAACATCATTTTTACTTGGATGCATCACTACCTTCTTACGTAGCAACTCATCTAACGCTACGCCCTGAATTCCTTTAAATATCATGCAGACTACAGTTGTCTTAAACCACACGTCTTCACGTAACTAATTAGCCTTCCTATCATCTTACGATGCAAATTAACTAAAAGCAAGCGCGACCGAGGAACAAACTTCGCACGGAACGCTGAGGTAGCCAAGGGGATACAGAAGAACTCTCTCCCTTTCAGAACCTACCTGAGAGCTTGAGCCCTCGCTCGCCAACCTGAGTGTTGTAACCATTGGGCATTCGCAGAATGGCGTCGTGGATTCCTGCCAGCTTGGCCACCGCCTGCACCTCCTCCGGCGTGGCGCCGATGTTGCCGTAGAGCAGGTTGTAATAGATGGTGTTATGGAAGAGCACAGCGTCCTGCGTTTAGGGAAAGATTATTGGAAAGGAGAAACTCTGCAGGATAGTTTTGAAACTGTCCCCGATCCACGGAAGAAATCGATATGGAACTAGATTGGATTTTTCTACGACGCCTGAAGGTAAAAGTACTTGGGGAAATTTCCCCCCAAAATGGGATTAATACATTCTGTGTCCTAAATATATATATGTCAAGCGTACTTTTACCACTCTGCTAACTCATTATGGGTGGTAATCAACTATAAAGCCAAATCACTTCAAGCTGGAGGCAGTGTCTCAGGAAGAGGCTTAAACGCATTTCAGAAACTGGCTCTGTATGATGATGCACATAAAAACCTAGAATTTCCTGGGGGAAAAAGCAAAGAAAAAGCAAGCACGGTGACTTTCAATGGAGCCAGACAATACTGCTGCGTTAGGAGTGGCCTCCACTGAATCACAGCATCAGAATATTGAGAATTATGATGATGATGGACTCTCTGGGGAGGATGAAACACGGTATGTACCTGAGGTACAACTCCTATGGCCTTTCGCAGGCTTTCCAAACTGACGTCTTGTATGTTCTGCCCAGCAATATAAATATTTCCTTCCTGAGGTTCATAGAAACGGAATAATAATCTCACAATTGTGCTTTTCCTGCAATTGAAAAGAATGGAAGCTGATGTTACACCTCTGGTTTGCCATTCGCAACCTCCAAACAGAACCGATGTCACAAACGCGCACGATAAAAAGCAGAGCACAAGAACAAGCGCGTTTCAGAAACAAAATTCTGCAGCATCGATTGGCATATGGAGTCCATTTACCCACCCTGACCCACTACCTCCTACAATGGCCACTTTTTTTCCTGCAGGGACTTCAAAAGACACTCCAGCAAGGACTTTCTGCCCCTCAAGGTATTCAAAATGCACATTATCAAAGGCGATGGCAGCAGTCTGCGGTGTGATCTGCAGGGGTGGAGCCAGCTCTTTGTCCTATTAAAAGAAGAGTGCCACTTTATATGCTGCCCAGAAAGTATCTCAAGCAGTTCAACAAGCTGAACAGTCCATTTCCCAGCTCAGAAAAAGGCAAATAAGACACTCCAGCCTGGATATGTTGTAAGTAATTACAATCCGCCACACGAGCGAAATTGGTTTGTTCCTCCTTCTCCCCAAAGGAGGTTAAAAATTTCTGCCTGTAAACACTCTGCTTCATAACTTCTTTTGCAGTAATAAATTCTGCATCATTAATTACAAGTGAAAATTCAAGCATGAGGCAGGAATATTTAAATAAAATATAAAAAAAAAAAAAAAAGAAATAAATATCTCAGTACAAACACAGCTTCCGTGAAGCAACTTTTGCTGTCACTACAGGTTCTGCAAGGAAAAAAGCAGCTGCTGTTGCTCTAACTGCACTGAAAAGGAGGCAGAACAGCATCTGTACACAACGCCTCTTTCTTTAACAGAAATTAAAGCTGGAAGGTGACAAACAGAGTGAAATGATGGCACTGCCAGAAAACAGCCCTATGAAATACTCAGAAACTTTAGGAAAATAAGCTGCTACTTACTTTAATTCTGGTATCTACACTGAGAAGTGTAAACAAGGTATTCATATCGATAAGTGCTTGTCTGGTCTCTCTGTATACTGTTCCCAGGAAATTTAGGGGAAGAGAAAGCTGGAACAACAATCCATTCACCATTACTAGATCTCCAACAGAAAGGCTGCCTTAAGACAAAATGGATGTGAGAGAATAAGGAGACTTGAAGGGTTGTTTTGTTAGGAAGCACTAGAAGATTAAAAAAAAAAAAAAAAAAAAAGAAAAGATAATCAAGTCGAGTTTCTTTTATCCCATTTCTAAAACCAGATGTTTAAATAATAAACAAAACCTCTGGACAGCTTAATATCAAATATGCTGACCAAGGCAAAACTGACACACTAATTAAAGGTAAGTGCTGGGTCAGTTCAGCTCAAGCAGTCTCAAAAGATGATTTCAAGCTGTATTTCTACCACCCTCCTTAAAGGCTAGTCTACATTTTCGAGGGCCAGCCATAAACTGCACCTACTGACCTATCCATTCACAGTGCAACTCTCCCCTGTCCTGACATCTCCTAAAAAGAGCAAAGCAGATGGAAGAAAGACAACGTGATAGAAAGGTCTGCCCTTCAAACACATCTGGATGCTAATGGTGTTGAAAAGAACCAATATTTTTGCTCTAAACCCACCGTGCTTTAGCTGAGCCTCATCCCACCACTGCATTTATCTGCTGCATTTGAAGCTTGTACTGTGTCTTCCTAAACAAGCAAGCTTCAGTTTATGTAGTAAATTAGACAAACAGAGATAAAAAAAGATCTCTAACATATGAAAGCAATTATTTTAATAATGTGCCCTTATTAATCTAAGGGAAGTGAAGGACACTGGTAATAAAACTACTGGAGAGAAAGCACTCGGCTATAGACACATGGGGGAAAAGTTGTGAATCTTGCCAACATGGGAAGGAAGAAGGATTAAAAGGAAGGATCTTTGTAGAAGGTCCACAGAAGTACTTGTATTTATTTAAGTGTCTTTCCCAAAGTTACATTTTCTTAGGATCTTTCTCTAACTGCTAAACTTGTCCAATGTTTCTAATAAACTCATACCAGTTACTGCTATGTGTACATATTATGATGGAATTGATGATGCTCCAAGAAGCGAAACTACGCAAAACTCTCAAGCAAAAACTCAAAACAAACTATCACATCAACCATAAGTTAATTAACACCTCTGTTAGGGATGAATTAAGATCAAGGATTGTCATTTTTAGCTTAGAGACAGACGAGTTACCTGCAACAATGCCCTGGCTTGCAAGCACCATGATGGCCGTTAAGCCGATGCTGAAGATAGCGCTCTGTCCGAAGTTGAGCAGAGCCAAAGTAGAGGTAGTCTTCAGAGAGGCATTTTCATATATCCTCAAGAATTCATCATAGCGTTGGGCTTCATATTTTTCATTATTGAAATACTGTGATAGACACAAAAGTAGCAAATGTCACATTCCCAAACGTACCAGGCCGTAAATTTAACTGGTTATGAAGCTCAGTATAACCATGCTACGTGCACAGACACACACGACTTTTCTAACTACTACAGAGAAAAGAAGATAAAGGATTAGTGTGTGAAGACAAAAAGCCATGAGCAAACCCCAGCAGGTTCTGCACGGGGAAAGATGACATTATGGAGATCCTACCACACTCGTTGTCTAGGAACGCTGGGTGTCTTGTCTTGCAGAACTTCTACCCAATTAATGTAACAACCAAACACCAGCTGCCATGAGATACTAAGAAGAAAAAGTCCCTGTCTTCTGTATGCTAGAACATCCCTGTTACTGTGACAACGGCAAATGCTCTAGACCAGTACTTTTCACACAAAGTCTACTTCTGGGTCCTTCTTCACAGGTGACTCCACTGCTTATCTTTCCAGTTCTAGCTCTCCAATTAAAAGCAGCACAAAATAAGCATGAGCCTGGACAATTCTGAAGCTGTCCACAAGATATATTTTATTTTTTTTTTAATAGTAGCAGTGGAAGAACCAAGAGAGACCTGTACTTCCATGTGAACACTGCCACGGTGTGCTACAAACCACAACAGGTAAGGAAACCAGTGCACGTGGCCATTTGAGAGGACACTACGTCACAGGCTGACGTTCAGAAGACAATTCTGCAAACAAGTGAAGAGAAGCTCCTTCAAGATTCTAAGTTTACACTCTGCACAAAACTGACAGTCAAGTCAATCCATTCATGGAAGAAGCTTCTCACTCTTTATCAGCGAACAGCTATTTTGAAGCCCCACTAACAACTTTCATGCTGCTCTGCCGATATCATGGAGTACCCTTCAAATGATTAACGTTGGAAAAACGTGCTATTGCTCCAAACCCACAGCCCTATGAGAGATGAATCTTATGATTCAGAATCCTTAGGCTGACAGAAGCAAAGAGCCTAGGAGTAAAGACTTGGTCTTACCTTCACAGTCTCGTAGTTCAGCAGTGAGTCAATCGCCGCGTTACCCGCATCGTTATCTGCTTTGTTCATCTCGATTCGGAACTTGGTCCTGTCCAACGAAGGATTAACACACTCAAGAGTTCAGGCTGAGGCAACGCCACGTACCCCGAGGAACCTGAGGGCATGTCTTACCTCCACTGTGTAATTCCTATCGTGAACGCTGCGTAGGCTCCTAGAGTCCCCAGAGTTACTAAAGCAAACTCTGCACCACATTTGTAATACTAGAATATTTTAAGAAGAAGGCAAAAAAAGAAAAAAAAAAAAGTCATCATCCTTTTCAGAACTTCACTGTTGACTCAAAATGATGACAGCTTAGCCCCGAGACAAAGCCTCCAAAGGTCCCTCCCAACACACTCCCTGCTCTGAACAGCTGAAAACTAAATGCAGGCATAAACTCCAAAGGAAAGCACCAAGAAGGGCATAGATCAAGAGGTTGGAAGAGATAACCAAGGGCTGGTGCACAACACAATACTGCAAAGTTATTTTTGCCGTTATAGAACGTAAATGTTGCTGGTGTTTGTGCTGTTATCACAAAGAAGGATTTGTTTACAAGCTTTTTGGGTGCATTTTGAAAGAGAGCCGGCGACTGCAGAAGAAGAAATAAATGACCTTGCAAAACAATTTATGAAGCATTTTTTTTCTCTACTTCAGGGCACATCACGAGAGAAAAGCTGCAGGAAGAAAAAATAAAGCATCGTGGCAGGCTGGCCGAGAGCCAGCTTGATTTGCAACTTCCAAAGGTTATAAAATTTAACCCAATATCAACAAGGCTTTTAACTCGCATTGTTACATTCAGACTTGATTCAGTGCCTCTAAAGAGAAGGGGAATATAGAAACCAAGTCTTGCTTTTCATTCAGTCTGAGCTACGTAATCAAAATTTAGATTTTAACGTATAAATATCCAAAGATCCCGATTTCAAAGATAGGAAGTGTGATATATAAAATAAAAGTTTACAATTGAGCTTAATAAGCATAAAACCTGCAAGAAGGAGAAGCCCATTTTCCAAAAGCTCATTTTCACTTCTAAGTTCTGAGTAAGAAAAGACCAATATTCAGGAGAGAGCCAATAATTACTGCCCCTCCTCTATCCTCAACACACTGAGACACAACATTCCTGGCCATTTATCATCGAATCAGAATTGTCAGGGTTGGAAGGGACTTTAGGGACCATCCAGTTCCAACCCCCCTGCCACGGGCAGGGACACCTCCCACTAGAGCAGGTTGCTGAGAGCCATTTATATTCTGCTTCCTCAGTATTTACCTAGCTATATTTTAACACTTGTGTGCACAGTTTACTTTTCTGATTTTAGTTTTTTAACAATCCTGAAGGAAAAAAAAACCCAAAACCAGTTAAAAACTACCCTGGCAAATCCTCCTGGCTGAAGCCCGGCGTTAGACGTGAAAATAATTTCAAGGAAGCTGATTTAAAGTGAATAAAAATCATGGAGTGCTGTCCCTTACAGTAGCTGCTTTCAGAACCACCTCGTCATTCAATTATTAGTATTAACCCTCAGACTTTGGTCAAAGAAAATCGATTTGTTACTCCTAAGAGACAATTCCAACTGAGGACCGACCAGCCCTTACCAGGATCCCGCTGACAAGCGCCACTTCGAACATCGTAGGGCCCAGATTAAACACTAAAGCACTGAGAACAAAACTGATGCCTCTGGTTCCTCTGTCGATGGTTTTCGACAGGGCCCCGGTTTGCCTGCTTAGATGGAAGGCCAAATCCAGGTTGTGGAGGTGCAAAAAGACGTTCTTGGCGATCCTTCGGATGGAGTTCTGAGCTACTTTCCCGAACACGGCGTTTCTAGCTTCGTTAAATAACGCTGCCCCAGCTCTGGAGATGCCATCTAGAACCAGGGGGGGGGTGGAAAAAAAAAAAAAGAGAGATGACAAAGTTTACAAAATGAATAGAAATATATTCCCGACTTCCGCTCATGCGTGAAATTAGATTAGACTCCTTCTTCAGATATTTTCAACGCTTTTAGTTCAAAGGTAATTTACACTTAATTGGTCCAAACCTTCCTGCTCTTTTTCATTTATAAACTGTTGAGCGCACATTTCAGATCAGTTTCTTTTGCAGTTGGTTGTAAGAAAGAGCAGGATTTATAACCAAGGCTCCTTTCTGTGAGCGTTATTTCATTCTTTTAATTAGAATACCAGAAGCAAGGTCACAGAATACTGGAAATGGGCAGCAACACACAAGTAACCAGGAAATCCCAGCATGGTGAAGGTTGGAAGGGACCTCTGGGGATCATCTGGTCCAAGGCCACCCAGAACAGGGGGCCCAGGGTCACAGTGTCCAGCCAGGTTGGGAATCTCTCCAGAGAAGGAGACTCCACAACCTCTCCGGGCAGCCTGGGCCAGGCTCCGACACCCTCACACACTCCTGTTCAGATAGAACCTTCTGGGTTCCAGTTTGTGCCCACTGTCCCTTGTCCTGTTGCTGGGCACCACTGACAAGAGTCTGGTCCCATCCTCTTGTTCCCCAGTGGCCCTTTAGCTCTTGCTCAGCATTGATCAGCTCCCCTCTCAGGTTTCTCTTCTCTAGATGAACAGCCCCAGGGCTCTCAGACTTCCCCTGGCAGAGATGCTTCAGTCCCCTCAGCATCTTTGTAGCCTCTGTTGGACTCTCTCCAGTAGTTCCTTGTCCCTCTTGAACTGGGGAGCCCAGAACTGGACCCAATACTCCAGAGGTGGCCCCACTAGGGCAGAGTGGAGGGGGAGGAGAACCTCCCTTGATCTGCTGGCCACACTCCATGCATCGCAGAAGACCATCGGCCTTCTAGGCCACACCACGTTGTTGGCTCAGGGTGAACTTGTTCTCCACCAGGACTCCCAGGCCCTTCTTTGCAGAGCTGCTTTCCAGCAGGTCACCCCTCACCTGTACTAGTGCAGGGGTTTGCTCCCCCCCAGGTGAAGGACCCATTCCTAGCTGCTTAGCAGTGCAAAGCTCAGCAGCTCTGCTACCCCCATCCCTCACCGAAGAAGGGTGACCTTTGCCAGCAGATTTGGGAGTACCACTTACAGCCAATGAGAACAGCAGTTGCCACAGTTGCCACTGTATTTGGTGCAGCATCAAGGTTGAGTATGTTTCCAGATACCTGGTTGAGGCTGTCTACTGCATATTTAAACATGAAGGGAACCAATATATTCATGGCCTAAAAGCATAAAAACACCAGTTAGTCCACATGTAGCTGTGCAGCACGACTGTTCTTCCCTAACTGCTCTACTGTTCTGGTCAGTTCTTCACCACCCAGTGCAGGTGAGACAGATCTCTCCAGGTCAAGCACAAGACTCTCCATACTATTAAGTCTCTCTGTGATACTGGCTATATTTGGTATGGAAAACTGCTGCTACAGGAGGAGCAACTCACCCACGTACGGTTAACACCGGGTCAATCGAGATGTATTAAAGCAAAGCTCCAGTGAAGTTAAAAACCCCTTTGTCTCTTTTGACTGAAGAGGACAAATGACTTTACACGAGAAGAAATGAAAAACCCAACCAGACTGGCAAAGCTATTTCAGCTCCCTCCACCAAATGTTTTGTGTATCCATTTAGGGATGCCTGTCACAGCTGAAAGCCCCATGAAAAAACCCAAAACCCCAGTAAATTAAGTAGGTAAAACAAGGTTTCAGAGTGGGAAAGTCTTTTATAACTTCAGTCCAAACTCAATCTGGAAGAGAGGTTTTTAGTAACTGCAGTAAGTATCTCAGTATCAACTATTCCCAGTGTTACACATGACTGTAAGCAGTGGAAAGCAGGAACTTCTGGAAAGCAGGAACTTCACCGAGAGGGGAAATGGCAGTTTTGAAAATACTTCTTTTAACTATAGGATTAAAGAAAAAAAAATTGTATGGTTTTGGGTTTTTTTTAATTCTTTGATTGTTTTTAAACACTGTTTTAGGCAAAAGTTTTAAATGTAAATGAGGAAGGAATCCTTTTTCTCCTGTTCCTTCCTGTGTCTCTCCTATGAAACACACTAAGAAGGAAAAGAAGAAGGGAAGGGGGGAGGAAAAAGAAGAAAGGAAGGGGGGAGGAAAAAGAAGAAAGGAAGGGGGGAGGAAAAAGAAGAAGGGAAGGGGGGAGGAAAAAGAAGAAGGGAAGGGGGGAGGAAAAAGAAGGGAAGGGGGGAGGAAAAAGAAGGGAAGGGGGGAGGAAAAAGAAGAAAGGAAGGGGGGAAAGGAAATAAAGACAACTATTAAATTCTCAATGCAGCATAACCTAGACAATCCAGAAAGGAGACAGATGAGATCCGAGAGCATCTAGGTGCAATTATTACTGTTTGGTTTGTGACTGAAAACCAAAGGGAAGAGCAGAAAGATCAGGTCCTGCTCGAAATAAATTGTTCTGATATTTAGCCAGTGCAAGCCTGAGAGCCGTTCAGCAGCAGCTCCCCTTTGAAGAGATGGGAATTGGGGAAATCTCCATTAAAAAAAAAAAGAAAAAAGAAAAAAAACCCAAATTTGAGGTGAGGATGATGTGCAGAAAGCCAACAAACACCAGCAGCAGCACAGAATAGCGGCTGAGAACTTCCACTACACACAGGGGATGGATGGACAGGCTGCTGCCATGAGGTGCTTAAATCCTGAGCGCATAGAGCAGTGATTTGGGATCTTCACACACTGCCATTTCAAGCCCTGTCTCCTCCCTTACCCATTACAATCAAAAAGCTCTCCTGTCCCTTCAGAGAAACCCTATTCTTGGGTGGCATTTTGGTCTTAATAAAGATGAATAATCCTACTACGTGTGTTACGGCGATGACCAACGTGACCAAGCTGCCACCACCAACACCGTGACCAACACGACCAAGGTGCGACCACCAACACCACGACCAACGTGACCGAGGTGCGACCACCAACGCCACGACCAACGCGACCAAGCTGCGACCACCAACGCCGCAACCAACGCGACCAAGCTGCGACCACCAACGCCGCAACCAACCCGACCAAGCCCCCACCACCAACCCCCCCACCAACCCCACCAACCCCCCACCCCCCACCCCC
>WUAM01000170.1:464639-503412 GCA_024336885.1 Actenoides hombroni | reverse complement strand
CCTCTGGGGATCACCTGGTGCCACCCCCCTGCTCCATCCAGCAGGGTCACCCAGAGCAGGGGGCCCAGGGTCGCAGTGTCCAGGGGATTGGGAATCTCTCCAGAGAAGGAGACTTTCAAAGTCAAGCTTTACTTCACTTTGCAGAACATGTCAGAAAAACTTTGTGAGACAGCTGAACTGATTTCCAGAAGGGATCAGAGGATTTGAGGAATTCTGTGTTCCTGTGTCCCCCTGGAAATCCCAGTCCCAAGTGTGACTTCTTTCCCCTCTTGGGTGGGCTTCCAGCAAACACCTCTGCAGCCCCTTGTTTGTGAAGTGACCTTTTTGTAGTTCTGATGTTGTAAATTGAGTATTTCAGGTTCTAACTCTGCCCTTTCCCACTCTGGGGTTGGGGATTTTCGTGCTCATTCATTCGTGTCCCAGACAAATGGGGAAGGAGCAGACTCCACAGCCACAGCTCCTGGTGCTTCCTGGAAGGTGGTTCTTTGGCGTTGTACCCGAGCTGTCCAGTTTGGCATGGGTGCACCTCAAGGTGTCTTTAAGCCTTGTTTGATCTGCAGAAATACTGCCTGTCTGCTGTGAGGTAAAGCAAGCACCAGTAGCATCCAGCAGCCTGGACCTGGAAAAGATCTTCATTTCCCATGGCAGTCGAAACCCTGGGATCCTGTGAGCGGTGCCTGGAAGGAGGCAGAGATGCACAGACAGCTCCTGTGCACATCTTCCTGCCCCACGAGACCCCGCAGTAGAAACCCCAGCCCCTTGGAGAGGCTTCAGTGCTCGCTGGTGGGGCTGGATAAGGAGCTACTCACACGGGGTACGCGGCTTCGAGGCAGGAGGAAGAGTATGGAGGCTCATCTGTGATTGCTGGAAGGTTCCTGGTGTCGTGTGGGGTTTTCACCGTGATCAGCCCCATCCTCCCTCGCAGAAGCCCACGTTTCAGGGCTGTCTGTGGCCTTTAGACAAAAACAAGTAACGTTCCCCAGGTCTTCGCACGGCTTTCTTCTCGCTCTGTCTGCTCGTTGTCCCCCAGAGAGCTGTCACAGCTCGAGGAACGTAGCTGGAGCTGTAATCCTCCCTCGGCCCCTTCACCAAGGAGACGTGGGTGAAACGCAGCAGCTGCCGCCCCGCGTCAGACGGACGGTCCGTGGGGACGGGTCGTGGCTCCAGGAGATGCCCCGTGCCCCTCCTTAATGCCTTCCCTGTCCCTCCAGACTGGGGCCGACCTAAAGCTGGGCCTGGGGTTTGGATTCTCCAACACCTGCTGGATTTCTTTTCCCTGAACTCCCCTCAGACACGTGCCACCAGCTTTTAGGTTGTGTGGCTGCCTTTGGCCAGCTCAGCTGGTCCCTGCGCGGAGGGGTCTTGCTTTGTTTGGGTCTCTGCATCTGCCGCCTTCACTTGATAGCCCTCGGTCCTCTCGGGACTCTCTGGACATCTGCCACAGCCCCTCTCAGTCCCCTCTTCCCACAGAGAAGTGTTCTTGCTTATTTGACCTCTCCATGTTTGGAGGTTTTCCTCATCTCTGCAGTCTTTCCTAGTGCTGAAACACTGAAGATCAGGATGTGACCTGTGTTTTCATACTTCACTGGGAAAAGCCCTGCCTTGAGTTTTTGTGGGAGGAGAGAAGGTTCCTGCCACCTTCTGATGGTGACTGCAAACTTCTCCTTCCTTAATTCAGGAGCTTTAGCAGTTCTCTTCATCTGTTCGTGTAAACTTATCTCCTTTCTCCCAACGTCTTCCCTCCCTGGTCACTGCCAGAGGCAGGAGGTTTTGGAGAGTGCAGCCAGGACGAAGTGATGGGCTGTCCTTGGTCAGGACAGTGGGCACTGCCCGGAGAGCCCTGCTGAGAGCACCGAGTGGCCCTTAGCAACTCCTTCCAAGGAGGATGGCAAAGACCTTGCTTGAGGCTTTCGAGCTGAACTGCAGCAGCAGCAGCTTGGGCTTGGCCTTGAAGGAAGATGGGTGCTGCAGAATGACGTTTCTTCCCCTCCAGGGCTGTCCAGGGCTGTCCCAGGCTGCCCAGGGCAGTGGTGGAGTCCCCGTGACCCCTGGAGGGGTTTCCAAGCCGTGGAGCTGTGGTGCTGAGGGCCATGAGTTAGTGGGGACCTGGCACTTGTGGGTTAACAGTTGAACTCCATGATCTTAAAGGTCTCTTCCAACCACAACGATTCTGTGCTTCTATGATTATCATCACTGTACAAAGAAGTACAAAGCCCTTGAGAAAGGAAGCTGTACCCTGTTGTCACATGGTCTTGCCCCAGCAGGAGCTGGGTCTCATCACCAGGCTCTGAATAGCATACAGAGTGCAGAGGATGCAGTGGGGAGCCTCCCCTGGTCTCGGTGGCTGTAGGTTGGTTGTGTCCACTTCAGTTCTGCATCACATTAGCAGGAAACTTGCCACGTGGGATACACCACCATAGCCTGCTTGCAGTGCCAGGCTGGCCTGGACCAGTTTCTGACCCTCCCAACCCAACCCTTTCTATGATCCAACATCAAATAACCACGTGCAAACTTTCCACAGCATTTAGAGTCTTAGGAGTATGTTGACAACCCCGTGCCCCGCTGCCCGCTCACGTGTTCAATGAGCTACTGATGGAATAGCAACCAGATCTGTGGTGTCCTTGTGGAAGAAGAGAACTCACAGCCTGGATTTCAAGGCTGGCAGAGGACAGGTGGCAGGATTGGGAATAAATGGCAGGGAAGTCACGTGAGTTTGCTGAAGGTTGGGACTGCCACATTGAGGAAAATGCATGGGCTGAGTCTTGACAGTCTGTATGAGTGTGGGTGCGTGTGAAGTGTTTGGGGACAAGGGTGGCCAGAAGAAAACAGATCAGAGGGGCAGCCTGAGAGACATGGAAATAAAAAAGACTGGAGAAAAGTGGGAGTAGTTGAAAGTGAACTGGAATCAGATGCTTGAGGAGCACGGACTGGAACATATTAAGCAAAAAGAGTAGTTTTGGAACAGTAGGTTGGGGATAGGGTAAGGACTAGACCATGGTGGGCTGGGAGGAATGGGAGAGGGACAGCACAAAGGAGAGGGGCAGACAAGGAGAGAACAGTTTGTTTACTTTGGGTACATTACCTGCAAAGGAGACTGCCTTTTTTGAAGGCATTATTTCCCATTGCTATCACTTTGTGTCACCGAGATTCCTTGCTGCCACCATACCTTGGGAGAAGGGGAGGTGTTGCTCCACTTTGACAATCTTTAGGCTGAAGTGCAGAAAACCCTGCAAAATTGTGCCCTGCTGCTGAACATCCAGTGTGTGAGATACTGAAGAGTGAGTGCTGTATCATGCCCGACGTGACATCCCCGATGCTGAACGCAAACCTCCTGCTGACCACCTGCGATCGTTCAGCGCTTGGAAGGTGATCTTAAAAGGCATTGAATGTAGCACTTGGCACGTGCCAAACGGAAGCGGTGGCCATCTATTAAAAGCACAATTTGCCTGTTGTGATGCAAGGTCCACCAAGCACAGGCGTGTCAAACCGAAAAGATGATTATCTTATTATTTATTTTAAGAGTTGCATCAGCTGCATTGCGCAAGACTTCGGTGAGGGGAAGTACAGACTGAGACTTGTCAATAATGAATTACTCAGAAGAGCTGCAGTGATAGCAGACTCTGTTTTCTCCCTCGAGTGGCAATGGAGGTGGAACTGTCACTTCCAAGCTCCCTTCCCAGCCAGTGAGGAAAACTGGGCAACAGCCTGCTGAGAAAGGCAGGTGTAGGCTTGGTGTGTAAGGGCAGGAGAGAAAAAAAACATTAATTTTACATTCTTTTCCAGAAATTTAGCTGCATCTTGGTAAATAAGAGCCCTCAGGCTGGCCTATTTTAGTGCCTGTCACTCAAAAAAAGGCTAAAACACACTCAGCTGCAAGCCAGATACCCATCACTTAATCTTTCTGTCTGGGTTGAAAAAACCCAAACAAGTAACACCTGCCCTGCTTTAACTCAAGGAGGATATTTGGATTACTTAATGCTGCAGAAGCTGGATCTTCCAGGTACAGCAATCACCTGAAAAGGGCAGGAATCCAAAGGCCACTGGCAGGGAGAGAAACAGAACAAAAGTTGGAAAAAAAAAAAGAAAGCAGTTAGGGACTATTGCTGGGAAATAAGGAAGGATAGACACTCCCAGGGAAGTGCAAGTTGGAATCATTCTTACCAGGAGCAACTTCGAGTGCTGGAATTTTGAGTCCCCTAATGGAACGTGAATCGATGCGTTTAAGTCTTGAGTGTTTGGGAACAAACAGTTGCAGCTTCTTGCTAAGGAGGTTGTGGATCATTAAGTAATTTCCTGGCCTGCACGGGTTAGAACCAGGAATCTGGAAGCTGAAATGAGCAGCACAGCCCTTTGGAATGGAGAGCTCTGGTTTCTGTAGGAGCAAACCGATCAGCGCAGATTGGTAGCGTCGTTTTAACTCCTGAAGTGAACGAGACGTGATTTAAATGCAGGTATTTAAAGGTTATTGTGTCTTGGTCCTGCCAAGGCTTCTTATTTCCTCAGGAACTGAGTGACCAGCATAGAAATGCAGACAGTAGAGTGGCAAGACACACACTCCTGAGCACTCCTGACTGGCGGAGTCGGAGGATTCAGGAGTATGTAACTCACCTTGAGTTAGTAAAAAATTACACTCTGAAGTACCCAAGTGTTGCAGGTAGGACACGGTTCTATTTCCCAGCTACATCATCTCCCCTGAATGGCAACAGTTCATCCAGTGCCTGAAATTTTCTCATAAAGGCCTTTTACAAAATCTGTTTAGGGACGTAGCTTTTTTTTCTTGGTCTTAACACTACTCTGAGGGTCTCTCAAGAAGTTCTTCTGCAAGATAACCAGAGAAATAGGAATTCCCAGAGCAGGTCAGACCCCGACCTGCATGGCCTGCAGCCCCATCAGCAGTTCTGACTTGTACCAAGTGCCAGAGCAGGAAAAAAAACCCCTCCAGTTAACTGGTATTACTGTACATTCCCCCAAAACCTTTCTTCTCACCTCTTTCAAGAGATGCACGGGACTTTAACTGTACATCAGCCATGCCTCCATACCTTCAGAAACAAAAGAAAGCTAACTTACAGTGTCTAACACAGTGTCCGGGTTGTTAACCACATGCTACAAGTCAGGGTTTAATGCCTCTTTATTTTTTAGATGTTACCTTGTTACTTGTTGAAGAAGCTGAAACAGTTTCTCATTTGCCAGCGATTGTTACATTCTGTACTTCTGTATGGTATCCACGCTGAACAGTTACAGTGTTTTTCACTTAAGCATTTTTTTTTCTGGCCCCCAGCAATTCTCATATGATGTGGGGCTTGAAATGTGGTCCCAGCTTTCCAGCTGCCGCTGTACGAGAGGTCTGTCCTTTTCACTATTACTATTATTTGTCTCATTTTTATGCACCTTTGTCTCCCATTCTCCTCCTCCCCTGAAAACAAGACTTAAAGGGTGTTCAGGGAACTGTGCAGTAAAACACCTGTGTCTCTCTGCCAGGGCAGTTCATGTCAAGCTTAGTAATCTGTGTTAATAACTCACAGTGCTCACTCTCAACACGCATCGCTCTGCGGGCAGAGCCACGGTCTGGGTTTGTCTGGCTGCCCCTTCATGAAATAGGACGAAACTTTCTCCGGTGCCCCAGCCTGGGAGAACCCAGATGAGCCACCTGTGTGCTTTGTTTCTTCTTCAAAAAATATTTGAAGATGGAAATAAGAATCCCTTCCAAAAAAATCTTCATCAGTTGGTGTCATTTTAGGGAGTTCAGGGGGTGGTTTTTGTGTTTTTGGGATTGGGGTGGGGGTTTTTTGAGCATTCCCTTTCTGGTTAATGTCAACGTAGCAGCAAGTTATTAATATTCTGTCATTACCAGAAAGAAGGAAAAAAACCCCAACCAAGCAGCATTTTTAATAGTTAATTATTAATTACTTTTTTTCCACAAGAAATCCAACAAGGCTAACCCTGTTTTTTCAAACTCCTGTTTTTAGCGTGGCTAAGTTACCGGTTGCCCAGGAAATAAGCGGCCAAACCTCTTGACTTTCACTCGTGTAAACAGAAAACAGTGCAGAACCTCGGGGATTAAATGCAAGTTCCCTAATCTAGTCACCCTATGAGTGAATTCCAGATAAGACAGGATGTTATCTCCTGCTTATCAGGTGTGTTAACCGGGCGAGGGTTGTCCCCTGGTTTCTGATTGACCGAAGAGCGGGCAGAGCAAAGCTCTCCAGCTCAGAGCTGTAGGGAATACACCAGGCTGGAAGGTGTTTTGGAACAGAGCTGGAACAATAGAACAAGGGAGGACCTACAGAATAGCACCCTTATGTTCTCGTGCTCTAACTGGTACCAGTACAGCGCAGCAACGTGGCCACCAGAAAGAGGCAGATCCCTCCGCTAGCTCACTGCATCTCAATCTCCACCACCAAGCAGGAAACGCGTGAAGCAGAATCTCTGTGTGATCCATTTTCTCTACCACAGGAGACTTCTGTCTGAACTGCCTTTAGAATATAGTATCCTTGAATTAATATCCTATTTAAGCATTTTTTCCCCCAAAATTATTCCCCGATTTAAAATACAAATTATTACCTTTTTCAGGAAATCCAGTAGAGGAGACTTCGTATTTTCCGCTGATCGCCTGGTAGGTGAAGAATTTCTTCTTCTTGCTGTTGCACTTTGTAACTCTTCCCTAACCCGAGTGTCTCAGGACGGAATCATGGTGGTGTGAGAGCAGTTTTCAACACAAAGGGCACGGCTGTTTGGCAACAACTTGCTGTACAGGGACTTCTGCTCTCGGATGGGGACTGCTTTCATCTCCCAGGCTTCCAGAAACCACGTGGCTACCAAACACAACTTCTTCAGGCCCGAGAGCAGCAGCGATAAGAGAATACTGTTGGAAAATCAGGGATAATTCAGCTTGACTTTGAAACAGTGCTTCTGAGCTGTAGATTTTCTTACAGCCTAGATGCTAACAGTTGCTTGCGCGTGGAAGTGCCTCCTGGTGCACCTCGTGTAGTAGATGAGTAGCTCTGGGTGCATCCAGGGTACTGTTTGTAGCCCCGTGACAGTCACTAGCAGGGACAAAGCCGTTTGAACTCGTCACACGTTGAGTTGTTTTTTTTTTTAACAAAGTCAGAACAAAGGCTGCTGGGAAGGCACCGTTTATCTCCTCGAAATGACGTGCTTCAAGAAAACCACAGCGCTCACGCCCACACGTCTGCTTCCTCCTGCTCGCTGGGGAGTTGGCTGATTGCAGAGCCACGTTCATTAACAAGGGAAAGGAAAGTCTTCCTCTAAACAAAGATGAGTCCAGAGACCATTCACTCACCAGCAGCAGGGAGGTTCCCTGTGATGAGCCCAGTCTTAATCCATGCCTGAGCCAGGCTTACTCAGGCCTCAGGCAGGACCACAGCCTAAGGTCGTGGCTGCGGTGCTTCTTCTCTTTGCAGCTTCTCTGCTTGCCCTGCTGCTTTTCCCTTCTTGGAGATGTTTCTTGCATTCCCGCTCCCCAAGAACAGTAAAAGGCCCAAGGCAACAAATCCCTCTGTAGTGATCACCCCTCTTCTCCCCAAGGGCACGGGCAGCCTGCCTTCTGTAGTTGCCAGATCCAAATGTCTGTGTTCATGGGCTCTGAGGAACTGGCCAACCCTGATTTCTTCAGTGGTATTGGAGCGTGGCAAGGTGATGGTGATCTCCAGAGGTCCCCTCCAACCCCTAACATCCTATAGCTTTATTCGTGTGCTTCACTGGCTGAGAAAAGGCAGATTTCACTACCATTTTCCTGTCCTTGAAATGTTTACAGGGTAGTTAAGGCTCCTTGAACCTCTGTTAACTTTGTTTTGCTAATGGTGTCCTAATGAAGGTCCAAAGGAAACAGTATTTCCCTTTGCTTCCTGCAAAAGCTCCGGGGTAAATCTTACACGTAGATCTGTAATAAATGAGCACAAGGACATCAAATTTTATGTATCAGCATTAAAACACAATCTAAAACTTCAGCATAACTCTAAGCTGACAAGTTAACTAGGTCTGCTAGAATTTAACATCCCTTTTAGGTTGTTTGGGTTTGTTTTTTTTTTCTTTTCCCCAATTAAAAATGGACTTTATTTTTGTTATTCATAACTTTAATTCATGCTTTTTAATTTCTGATCAAACTCTTACCAAAGCTTTACTTCCATAATAATACCTGGGCCATAGTAATACCTGGTTTAGCACCCAAGCAACAGCACCCACCTCTCTGGGAGAAGATGGTTTTCAGGGCCAGAGAGAAGGGAGGTGGAAATTATCATCTCAGAGTGTAGGGGTGGCAGGAAGAATAGTGAAAAAGTCAGTGTTTTATCAACACTGATAAGTTTACGGAAGGATGCTTCTCAGCCTCTGCATAAAACATTGATAAGTGTAGTAAAACAAGGAGGTTAGGTGACTACAGACCTTTGCTGCTTTACTCTCAGCTTCTGGCAGATAACGTGGAGCAATTCTAACCCTGGCAACACGACAGCAGTATGAAAAAGAAAAAAAAAAAGGATTTCTTCCAAACCTGGCTCATAGGTTGGCATTTTTTGGTGAAATAACTTGGAAAAACATGCAAGGAGTCAAGCACACAGGGGACAGACAATTCCAAAGGACCCGTTTCTCAGGGGCAGTTTCACTGCTGTGGAAATATTACCTCATGAACTGCTTTTTTCAGGCTTTTTCTCCCATTATGTACCAGTTGCAGCCTTCACTGATTTTTGGCTGACCACGACTGCCACAAACTCAACTCAGGGCAAGAATCAGCATACTAAAATGACTGAAAATATCTTCAGAGAGGGATTAGGAATTTAAGGGGCTGTTTCTGCTCACTGGTAGAGGCTGCCTGTGTACTCAGAACTGGGGCAGAATGGGAGGACAGAAAAGAAATCCTGCTCTGCCCTGCTTCTGAAATGAGTCCCAGGAGCAATCACCTTATCTCTGCCATCACACGGTGACTTTTGCTTAGCAGGTTTCATCTTTGGCTGGGCAGTAGCTTTCCTTGAGCAGCCCTGGCCTGTGAATCCCTGGCTCACCAGCAGAGAGAATTTTTACCTCTTTAATACCCAGAGCATCTTTCACGGGCATCATTCTGGGTACAGATGAATGAGTTTTGGTGCCTTTGCCCGGGGTGCAGCTGCAGGGCCAGCACTCGGCGGGAGAGCTGGACGTTTTCTGGCTGCTGGAAGGGCGTGTGGCTTAGGGAGCTGCAACTCCAGTAGAGGTGACCCTGCTGAACTGGGCCATCTGCAGCCAGTGAAAGTGCAGGTGCTCGGCAGAGCATCCCCCAGCAACCCCAGCTGGCAGGTGCCAGAGGAAGGTGGTGCTGGAGAGATTTCCAGCTCTCCTGACTCAGCCTTGGGAGGTGGCTGGTGCGTTTACGTGGCTGCAGCTTCCCTGGCTGTTCTGGCAGCCCCACTGTAGCTTAGGAGTAGAACTGGGGGTGTGAAAATAGACCTCAGAGCCCAGCTGAGGGAGAACAGAGAGAGGCTGGAATTTCCCTTTTTCTCACTAGTCTTTTCCTGACAGCAAGGTGAGGTTGTGTTGGTGCTTCGCTCGTTTGTTAAGTGAAATTTCTCTGTGATGCCTGTGCCTGCCAGACAGAAATCAAGTCAGTTTTACGATTGCCAGTGAACCCCCCTCTTCCCCCCGTTTTGTTTTGTAATGCTTTCATTTGATTTGTGGACAAAGCCTCGGCATCACCTCCAAAAGGTCTCTAAATTCACTCCCTAACTACTACTAAAGAGACCCTTACAGACCCTTCAGGATATTTGGTGTTCACCTACTACTTGTAAAAACTACTAACCTGTAGTATCTTAGCTCTGTAGATAACAAATCCCTTTAAGGTGACTGTTCTCTTTGCTCCTGCAGATCAGGCTTGTGGTTGAAGAGGGACTGAATCAACTGCCATACACAGAATGTACCGTGACCACTCCGACAGGTAGGTGGGAAATCCCTCCTCCCCGAGGCAGGACTGGAACCAGAAGTTAATTAATATAAAAAAATATGGAACTTCTGCAAGAATCCCAGAATATCTCAAGTTGGGAGGGACCTGTAAGGACTGAGTCTAACTCCCTGCTCCTCACAGGGCTACCTGAAACTGAACCATGTCTCTAAGAGCATCACCCAGATGCTCCTTCAACTCTGACAGGTCTGGTGATGCTGTGACCGCTTCTTTGGGGAGCCTGAGGCTGCAGGAGTTCAACATTCAGGGTAGAGGACCCAGTTAAGGTCCCAGCCAGTAGTAAAGCAAGAAGATGCTTAATAACACAATTGAGCAAAGCCTCAATCCCAGCAGTTCTCCTTTTACTAAGGTTTTATATTGGTCTCGCAAAGCTGTGATGAAAATTTACCAGTTTACTTGCCCGTACTGCAGTGGGGAGTTAAAACTGATGACATTTTTCACACCCATTAAAAAAGAAGTACCTGGCATAAGCAGTTTTGCCATCCAGTCTAAATCCATCTGTTTGCAACTGGGGGCCAGCTAGGAGTGATGGTGATAAACAGGAAATAAGAAGGGGCTGTGCTGATGCCAGAGAAAACCCGCTGCAGTTGTTTGCACAGCTTTCCTTTCAGTCAGAGAGAAGATGGACTGAAAACCCTTGATTCTGAAAGCAGAGAGGGTTTAGGGGAGTGCTCAGGAGGCCCAATCACTCACCTTTGCTCCTTTGTAAACACAAAGGTAGCTACTTTACTTCTCGAGCGTTGGCATCATGTCTGTCCCAGCTCAGTCGGTGATGGGTAGTCTGAGACCACCCATCTTCTCTACAGACTTTGCCTGGCAGGTCCCCTGCAAGTAACATCCTTTAGAAGCTCCACAGTCCTCTCTGGGTGGGCCACGGCCTTGCCCTCTGAGCACAGGCCTCCTTGGTGGAGAGACTTTGTTCCCTGCCCTTACTCATAGCCAGCTTCCCTGTCTGAAACTGAGCTCTACCAGGGGTGTATTCACCCCTTCCTCTCCCACACCCGTGCCCAGTGAGGGGGCTAAAATGGCTTCAGCTGAGCTCTCCCAGCAGGAAGTGTCCCTGGAGAGCTCAGGTGCTTCTGCTTGAATTCCTGTTTATCTGTACTGAGGTGCTGAGCTCCTTCCTCCCAGACATCTGTGAGATGCCAGAAGCACAGGTGATTTCTTCTGCTCTTCTGGGCTCAGCAGGAGAACATCTCTCAAGGACACCAGTGAAACAACACCCTTTTCTTCTCCCTCCAGGGCAGCCTTTGGACTCTTGTCAGGCAGGCAGGGGAGTATGAAACACCTCTCAGGAACATCACCACATGTTCTTCCCAGCAGCGGTGCTGGGCAAGCTCATTACCAGCTTCTGGGGTTAGAGCTGAAAAGCTCTGCCTGGGCCAGTCTTGCTTTGCTGCCTTTATCTTTGAATCAACAAGAGACCTGAGCTCATCATCCGTGTACCGCTGCCTGCTTGGCCCTTGCAGGGACTGAGAGCACAGGGAGGCAGCATTGCAATGTCCTGCTTCAGTTCTGACTCTGCCACCTGCAGCACTGCTCTGTGTTTGCTGGGCCTCTCAGGGGCCATACCCTTCCCCTTTATTTCAAACCATCACACAATAGCTGAGGGGTAAAACACACACTTGGAAAGGGGCCCTTCTCTGCTGCTTCACTGACACCACTTCTACAGGTAAAAAAAAAAAAAAGCACAGGGTCTTCACCAGTTACAGCTTTAGCTCTGTTCCCATTGCTTGTGTGAGGGCTGCAGGGTGCATGTGCAGATGGATTCATGTCACCCGTGGAGAGCCGTGGAGCTCGATGTTGTCCCCTGGCTGTTTGGGGCCTCTCAGTTCCATTCGCACCAAGGTCCCTTAAAAGCAGCCCACAAAGGGGCGTTAGGAGGGGGCAGAAAGGAGCTGCCACTGACACCTGGTTTCTTTCCTCTCCCAGGACACAAATACGAAGGAGTCAGATTTGAGAAGGGCAACTGTGGAGTCAGCATAATGAGAAGTGGTAGGCACCTTCTGCTTCTTGAATGAGCACGAGTTAAACCTTCTGGAAACCCGTAAGCACCTTCCTTTCCAAAACGCGCAACGACGCTTCTCTACGGCAAAAGTTGTACCCAGAGCTGCCCGTTGTTACTCCTTCTTAGGTATCCTTGGCCGCAGAGCATCACGTCACATGTTTCATTAGCTTTTCAGGAGACAAAGAGCAGCCCCAGATTCCATCTGGCCTCTAGCAGCTCTTCACTGGGAGAAGCCAAGACCAAGTGTCTGGCCTCGTCTGCCACCCATTGCTTCTGCTCAGAGACACGTCTCCAAATAAACCGTGCCCGGTGCTGGCAGAGTCACTCTTCTTTTGCCCAAACCTTTGTACCCGTGATCTGAAACCACATCTCACCCCGCGGTGTCTCTGGGCAGAGCTCACAGATGGTCTCCAAACCCCACCCCTTTGTTTCGGTGTTTCCAGCTCTCACCTTTCAGAGCTCAGCACTGGGCTGTGGGAACACCAGTACCCAAGAGCTATGTGACACCAAGGAGACTTGGTTTTCTGGTTAAAAAGAGAAAAAAGGAAAAGAGCTTCAACTTTTTTTTAACACTTAGAACCAAGGAAAAAAAAAAATACCTCCCTTTTAGACTCTTCACCAAAGCAGTATCAGGATCTTTTTAATTGTAACATCTCACAACTGTGCCCTTCCTGAGTGCGTAACCGTTTCTGGTTGTTTTGGGGGTTTTTTTTTTTGCTGCTCACTTTGAGGAGAGGCAATGGAACAAGGCCTTCGAGACTGCTGCAGATCCATCCGCATCGGCAAGATCCTGATACAGAGCGACGAGGAGACGCAAAGAGCAAAAGTCTACTACGCCAAGTTCCCACCAGACATCTACAGGAGAAAAGTTCTTCTTATGTACCCAATACTAAGTAAGTGTCTTTCATCGTTACGTGCAGTGAGACTCCACTGAACAGCGAGGGCACTGACTTGAAAGTAAAATTTCTACGTTTCAGGGTCTTGGATTAGGATTTTTGGCTCAGTTTAGGTGACCAGAGCTGGTATCGGTCGGGCTGCACCGCCGTGGATGCAGAGCAGAGCACTTGGGCCCGTGCATGTGAGAAGGGCTGAAGCGTTAAGACTCGATAGAAATTTAATGTCTTTCATTTTGCCATGAGGAAACACTCAAACAGTGGTTTTCTCATGCTGTTGCAACACATTTTTGGATTAATAATATAATCTTAGAAGTAATTTGCTTTAAAATTAAATAGAGTTAATGCTACCAAAAAAAAACCAACCCAACCTGGTAAGCGTGGTAAGGATTTTGTCAGGGTGAAGTAAATTTACCAGTCTAAGATTGAATTCTGGCTCTACGCATGGAGCTCTTAATTGCTGGTTTACTATTCTAGATGAGCTTTCTTGCCTCAGGGCTTTCAGTAAAATCCACTGACTTCAGTGCTTAAAATCTGGCAGCATTGGCTGTTTCAGAGGAGAGAGAAAGTTCCTGCAACAGGAGACTGAAGTTTTCTACGAGTCAGACATGCAGAGGGGATAGTTTTCCAGGGGGAGGGGACAGGACAGTGTCATCACTCAGTCACACGCCAACAGTAACACAGATATTCTTGGATGGCCTCGGACAAGTTCTTCAGGGGACAGGAAAAAAAGAAATGTCTCTTTTTCTCCTTCTAGGCACTGGTAACACCGTCATCGAGGCTGTTAAAGTGCTTGTAGAACACGGCGTGCAGCCAAGCGTCATCATCCTGCTAAGCCTATTCTCCACACCTCACGGTGAGAGGAGGGGGCACGAGGGGGCTAGAGCGGGCACGGGTCTGTTCGGGGGGGCAGAGGAGCTGGTTCCTTCACAGACAGTGACACCGCTTTGCTCAGAACAGAGCGGGGTTTCTTGGCTTTGTTTTTTGGCCGAATCATAAAACTGAGAGCGACCAGCAGCGTGCTTGGTGCAGGCAGTGGAACGGGCCAGCAGAGAGGACAGGGACTGTTAAACCAAACAGCAAAGCTGCAAATGGTAAAATAGCCCCAAAAGCAGGGATTTTGCAGCACTGCCAGGCACACAGAACGCTCCTGTGGCTCCCAAAGCAAAGCCAATTCTGCTGCTGCTCTGGACTGTAGCAGTCCGCAGGTGGTGGTTGGTCAGCCATCAAAAGAATACCCGGAGTGTGAGGTAAAGGGGGCTCTGGAACTGTCCTGTCTGTCTGTCAGAGGTCTTCATGGGTAAAAGGGGATCCAAAAAAGGAATGTGGTGTTTCTGTGAAGTAGGAACGTGGATCTTGTGCCTTGTTTTAAAAGTTGGCAATGGCAGAAATGGCTTATCAAAGCAGTCACCTGAAGTGCAGTGAGTTACTGCTGGCAGTCAGTGGCCGCTTTGGTGACTAGATACGGGTATGGTAAAGAAAAAGCCAAATAAGAAAACACCAAGAAAGTGATCCACTAAATTCAGGAAGTCTTTACAGACAGTCAGCTAAGGCAGAAAAACGTGGAGAGGGGAGAACAGAGCCTGACTTACCTGCAGAGTTACGGAGATAGGGCCGCAGCACTGTACTCATCACTGCCTTTGCCCTCTCCCCAAAGGTGCCAAATCCATCATCCAGGAGTTCCCCGAGATCACCATTTTAACTACAGAAGTCCATCCTGTTGCACCAACCCACTTCGGACAGAAGTATTTCGGAACAGACTGACACACTCGGAACAAACGGATACGACTCTGAGATATTACAAGAGGAGTTTGGTTTTTTTTTTCTACTTTTTATTATTTTTGAGTTGGTTGAGGGCACATTTAAAAATCTTTTTAGCCAAAGGGGGAAATACTTGACTTGGATCAGTTCTGGTCAGTCACCGCCTGAACCCCGACTCAGGTACAGTAACAAAGCACTCTGTCAGTACAGTCGAGCATCTCAGCGCTGGGGTTGTATAAATTGCTACACTCTGCTTTAACTTATTTATTCTTCTAGAGCCTGTCTCATGGCTGCTCGCAAGGGCAAAATAAAGCAACTACATCAGAAAGAGTTTGGTGCTTCATTTCTCGCCGTAAAGTGGAATGCCTCCTGGTCAGCTGGTGCAGCCACTCCTGACGCTCCCAACCCGCTGGGCACGCTCAGAACTCAGTGTAATGCGTGGCAGCCACATGGAATTGTTGGCAGAATTTTCAGTCTTTGTGTGGTGCCCACAAATTAAAGATGGAGCTCTTTCAGTTGTGCTCTGTACAGATGATTTTCAGACTGGGGGAAACGCCCCCCAGTTGCCTTGCTCAGCGGTACCAAATGAAGAGACTTCCCATTGCGGCGCCCTGGCAAACTGGGTGGGAACTGGGTGTGGGAGCAGCACTGCCTACAGAAATTCTAAGCAGACAGCACTCAAGTTCTGCCTCGTAAAACTGGCGTGTTGGAATTGGGTATCGCTGACCCGCTGAAAGAAAGGAAAGCCGTGGCTAAAAGTTGGAACTCAATTTCTAGCATTGTTCACGAGCAGCAGGGCTTAAAACCAACAAAGGTGGCCCTCGTGGCTTAGCGCCCTTTAAAGTACTCAACGCAGTGATTTCATCCATCAGATTAAACTTGAATCTGCAGCCAAATACTTTAAATCCCCTGGCACCAAGCACACAGTATCCAACAGTTAAACTGGCCTCGCTAACTGGGGGAAAATTTATATATACAGACAAGAGAGTCCCTTTTTGTTTAAATACATCCCTGTTCTAAACCATGCGGGATTACAGAGCGTCACCACAGAGCCCGTGCTTATTCCTCTCGTCCAGTGAGCGAAAGGCAGAGGGCCTGGGGCTGCCCCAACCAGCACCTTGTAAAACAAGGGGCAGTGTTCAGTGAATCCCTTTTTTGCCCCATAAAGAACTCTCCCCACTCCAAGGAGTAATTTCAGTTAATTGAAGCGGTGTGAGGCTTCCAGGGGGAGACTGTTCAGCTCGCGCGTAGGCTCAGTGACAAGAAATCACCATTCACGAGTATGATAAATTAGCCAAAAATGGGTTTAATGCAGTCCCTGCCTGCCATACAGCACAAACCGTGCAGGCTTTCCAGTATAAACCATGATAGAAAATGTCCAAGCAGAACGTCGAGGATATTCAGCCGTAGAAACCGTACAAACACTTGGAAAACGCCAGCGAAACGTACACAAAGCATTCGGAACAAAGTCGGCGTCTTTGTCGGGACGGTAAAAACAAAGATCCAAAAGCTTTTAGTAAAAACCCATTTGATATCAAAAGTCTCTGTGCCGGCAGCGGCGTTAAACTCCCGAGCCCAACTAAACACCCCCCGCTGCCGTCCGCAGAGGGTCTGGGACATCCCCTTGCTAGGAACTTGAGGGGCGAGGGCCGGGGATTACCCGACATGGCTCCGAGCGGTGCGCTCCCCGCGCGCAAGATGCTCCCAAACCCCCGCCCCGGCCCACCCCGGGTACCCCGACAGCAGCAGAATGTGGTAACAAAGCGATACCGTGGGGTTTCTGTCCCTGTTCCCAGCGCTGGAGCAGTTGCTGGCGGTGTGAAACGAGGGGAACCCCGGGCCGAGGCTGGGAGGTAGCGCGGTGGTGCCCAGACGATGCTGCCCAGTCCCAGGGTGGCTCGTGCAGTTGGTGTCCTGCTCCACCCGAGTTTTCCTGCCTGTGAGTGGAACCCAACTCGCTTTACTTGGAAGCGTGTTGAAGAACTCCTTCTAATGCTGGATTCTAACCTAGAGAGAAGTCTGTGATTATCTGATCCTGAGATTTAATTATGTTTTACCTCTGAGGGACCCACTTGTACAACGCAGCTGAGTCGCTGTCAGATGAAAACCAGCTGGACAGACAGAATAATTTATAAATAACCCAACCTTTTCTATTTCAAAAGGGAAGCTGTTAGAAGCTCAGTTTGGGATTACCCTGGAATAGCTCCTGCTTGGACCACCAGTGAGCCCCAGGCTCGTGCCACTACCCAGCAGAAGAACACAGTCCACACTGGAGTGAGTTAACCAGGTTTCATTGACCTCCTCACACAAGCTCTTGAGTCATAAAACTCTTACCTCCACATCCTCCTCCTCCTCCGGGGAGGCCACCTCTGTGCCAACCCCAGGCCCTTCGTCGCATCAGCACCACACCCGATGCTGACACAAGAAATTTCTGTCTCCTGTGCATCCTGGAGGCTCCCGGATCCCAGAATCCCAGAATCAATGTCTTTGGTTGGAAGATACCTTCAAGATCATCTAGTCCAACCTTCAGGATCCTCCAGGAAAAGGCAGGAAAAAACCAAATCCAGCAACACACTCAAGAATCCACAGGATTTTCGTTTCTCTTATAAAGGGAATTGCTGATCTGAGAAGGTGCAGCACACACCATCCCAGTTCAGACAGGAGATGATGGGGAGGATGGGGTTTTTTTCTTTGTTTCCAAGCTTTCCATGGGATGTAGCCCAAGGTTTAGCTCAAGAAAAGTTCAAGCTGAACAAGAGCAGGAATGGCTTCGGGTAAAACACCCGTGTCCTGCAGGAGCTGCTGATACAAGCAGGTGTTTCAGCAAAACTGGAGTAAGAAGCAAAGCTGATCCCTTTGGCCCTTGTGTTGTTTGGGGTTTGGGGTTTTTTTTCCATTTGGTTTGGGTTTTTTCCCCTCCTTCACATAACTCTTGTATTTTTTATTTTGAAGAGTGGTTGTTTCCCACTAAAGTTGGACAAATGCTGCTGTAAATCTTAAACACCTCACACAGAACAGAAAAAACCCCAAACAGTACTATTTTAAGCAGCATGAAAGTATACCCAAGGTACAGGCTCATCTCTGAAACGTAAACTTACATTTTATTTCACACGCTTTACATTCCAACCTGAAGCTAGAAAAGGACAAAATAAGATTATTTAGGAAGAGAGCAAAGCAATGCAGGATGTTGGATCCCACTGCTCAGAGCAAAGCGAGCTGAGCTGGAAGGAGGAGAATCACAAACCCATAACCTGACCAATATTGAGATGCGTTACAAATAAAAAACACGTGGCACAACTGCTTCAAAGGACACCTGCTCACCTTCAGAGTGTCCACAAAATAAACAACAACCAGTGCAAACCGCTGAAAAGCTGAAAATATTTTTAACTACAGAAGGAAGAGGAAAGACTCACCCTCAGAGGGAGATGGAAAAAGGAATCAAACTGCTTGACGAGGGGTTTGATCTCAAGGGGTAACAACCAGGAAAGGAAATAAAACTTGAAGCAGGAAGAGGACACGGTGATGCCACTGCCAGGCTGCTGGACAGACTGGTACTTCCAGTGACCAAAGCCCCCCTACCATGTCAGTGCTTTAACTGAGGGCTTCAGAACAGGTCTGGTTTTGCAACAAAAGCTGACAGAATTGGAAAGGTATCAATAAAATGAAGGTATTTTCAAGTACTATGGATCTGTTTCAGAAAACGATTACCACAGGAGTCCCTGAAGGTGTGATCCTTCCGAGTTCATTAATTCTGGCTTAATAAACAAAGTCACCAGCACCTCCTCAGGCTGCCACTTCCCTGCCTTCGTGCAGGAGCCAGCCCTGCCAGCAGAAAATCTGCTCTGCCAGTGTCACAGCCACGCAGGAGGCAGCAGGCCCCTGAACACATCTCAGCACAGCATTCTTCAGCTCTAACTCCGGGGAAGAAAAGGTAAATTCTTTTGGTTCCCTCCTCCCCCCCGACACTTCACATTCACATTATGTTACAGACTTTACGTATCAGGTTTGAGAACTAAGCCTGGGTTGTGCCTTCAGTCCACGCCAGCATCCAGAACTACAAACCTACAGCTAGAAGGAGCTGTGCCAAATCGCAGCTCTGGTTTGCTCCCAGCAGGAGCCATTCATGGCTCTGGTGCTGCTGGGAAGCTCCCCGGCTCTTGTCAAGGGCAGCACAGAGATGCCTGAGGTACAGCTGGCTAAAAACAGGCAGCGCTGCTTCCTGTGCAGAGGAATCGACACCAAAATCACACTGTACCAACTCGAGAGACAAAGCAAACCCGCAGTGCAGCAAGCCTTAAAAATGTCCTAACTCCTCAGACACAACTCGCTGGCCAAAGAGAGGACTTACCACAGTACTATCCACAGAAACATCAATGTGATGTTTTCTCTACTAATTTTCTTTTTGAAAGAGTACGGTGTACCTGAACCTAACTGGGAGAGGTGGTTGGTAGTGGTGGGTTATTCCAGAGCCCAAATCTGAGAGTGCAGGGCTGGGGCAGCGCAGGAGGCTTCACAGGAACATCCAACGAGAGCGTTGGTTCTGTCACACCACGACAGCCACCTGGAAAAGCTGCTTATAGCAGAGAGAGTCCTCGCTCCACCAAGGGCGTGAAATGCATTTGTCAAATGCTGAAATCCAACCAAAGGCCAGGCAGGAGATGCTGTAACCTGGGCTGAACTCTCACGCTTCCCTGCCCTGCTTTAAGCTGACAAAAGCACGGTTCCGTTCCCACTCCCGGACAGTCTGACACCCGCGGCTCTGGCTGCCACTCCAGCTGTAACTATTGCTGTTGGTAGGGTTACAGGCAGCATCCAGTGCTCCTCTTCCAACTCCCAAGGTCTCACGGAAATAACGCCAAAGGGACGGGCACCGCGGCCACCAGATCCACCTCCCTTGGCAACCTTCAGCTCAGCCAACTTCTCGGGTGCAACTGGATTTACAGCCCCTGATGGGAAATGTCACAACACAGTGACCCCAGCGGGAACATTCACACCACCCCTGGGAGCACAGAGGGCTGGGGAGCGTGGCTGAGATGCCTGTACAGCGGGGCAGGCAGGACGAGAAACACACGGGATGAACTGGAAGCACTGGTCGGCTCCCAGAGCACAATGTCACTGGTACTGGTGAGACTTGGTGGAACAAGTCCCAGGACTGGAGTGCAGGGATGGAGGGCCCGGGCTGTTCAGGAGGGACAGGCAGAGCAGGCGAGGGGGAGGTGTCGCAGTGTACATCCGGGAGAGGTTTGACTGGACAGCCCTTCCAGTTCGGATGGAAAACAGGAGATGCTGCAGTGGGTGCAGCCCTTACACAGCTATTTGTACCATGCACTTGGCTGAATACTTGATCTCTTCTGTTACCTGCAGTGACTTCAGCCAGCCTGAGGCATTTCTGGTTTCCAGTGCATTTACTGAGCATGTTCTGAGGACTCCAGGCACCCTGTGTTTATCACAGTCTTTTTACACAACTTTCTTTCAGAAGCAGGGAGGGGAGGGGGGGAAGTCAATTTCAAAAGCAAACAGCAGCCCAGTTTTTAAAAGCACAGATAGAAGGGGGCGCAGTCAAAATTCCTGCTTTTACACTGCCCAGACCTCTAGTTAACAGCCTTTTTAAAGGCCAGAAATGCTAATTGGAAAAACTATGTTCTCCTTAGTAGCCACCTGCAATGTCTGGAGCCCTAGCAGCAGGGGTGGGCGCTGGAACACAGTACAGGGAGAACCAATGCCGGGTGCAGCGTGAGGAGATCTGCTCTGGGTGAGGGAAGAGGACAAAACAGAGCTTTCTCCAGTCACTCTTCCACGTGTTGTTCTGCCTTGTTTTTCTTCTGCCCTTGGTTCACATTTCATTCTGAAGCTTGCAAAAAACTGAGGGGTGAATATTGATTTGAAGTGGTTCTGGAATTATCAAACTATTTGTTGTTCCTACCTGGACAAGAGCTTGTTATAACCCAGTGATGCTGAGCTGCTTTTAAGGAAAGGGAAAAATCAGCCACAACTGATTACAAGTAAAGTCCTTCAATAAGAGCAAGTTACTTGGAAACCTTTAAATCTGAGCTGGGCAGCTGCGGTATCAGAAAAGACACCACTTTTTATAACAACTGCAAGACAAAACCTGTTTTTATGTCCTACCTAATGAGCAGTGCTACACCTGGACAGCAGGCAGGGACACTGCCCGCAGATTTCGTCGGCAGCTCTGCTGCTGGGCAGAGAAACGGCACGGAACGAATGACAGGGCTGGGAAAGGAATCAAATCCAGAAAGGACACAAGAACCTGCTCAGAAAACTCCTGGAAATCCACATAGCCTCAGACACAGCCCTGGTAACTCCCATCGTAAAAATCCGCTGCAGCTGACAGGGTGAAACAAAAAGGCACCAAATCATCCTCCTGTTTTTAGCTACTCAGTGCTCAGTACTGAGGAGAAGAGAGTAACTGACACTGAGTAAGAAAGAGCTCATCCTGACTCCTAACAACTGAGCTTCGCCACCAGGATGTTCTACTGCTGCCTGCTCTACACCCAGCTCCAGAGGCAGATGGAGTAAGTATCTGTCCTCAGGGCACCAGGTAGTTAAACGTCTACTCTTAGGGGCAGAAAATCTCTGCAGGTCTCTCTTCTGCCTCACCAACACAGTGCCACGGGCAGAGCAAATAGAGGAAAAAAGGATTTAGTGTTTAGGGAAGGCCTTTGTCACCAAACAGACACTCAGCAGGTAATTTCTCATGACATATCTGTGGTCACTGTCAACACAAATGGGCTGATAAACACAAACAAAAGATAGAGAAAGGTAACAAATGACCTTAAAGGCAGTATACTAATACTTGAAGCATGCACCTAATTCAGCCATGAGCGGTGGAGTTGCCAGGTCGGAATCATGCAGATAAAAAAACCTCAGGTCTAGAAAAATGGACATAATCCTGCCAGCAAATCTGCAGTCCCGTTGCACAGAACAAAACCCACGGTACGTTCCTCTGACTGCAAATGGAGCAGAATGAAGAAAAAAAAAAAAAAAATCTCCTCACCCTCTCAGTGCTGAAAACCCCTGAAACCACCCGTCAATACATTTGCTTCGGAGGAAGTTTGAAAAGAGTCCATATCATCAACTGTCTCTTCAGCATCACGGGACTAAAACCACCTTTGTGGAGCGTAACCTCCAAACGCTGCGGCTGGAACTAAGCTTCCAGTGCACGTTTGCGACTCGTGTGCTTCAAATTGACATCTTCCTTTCTCCCTCCATAAACAGAGAATTCCAGCAGACATCGATCCAGGAATGACTTGGTATTTTAGGAATTAACACGAACTGGACTGACTAAAGTTGCCTTTTGCATTTTTGGTGCCTTCACGTAGGACTGGGCCTAAAGGGCACTAGAACTCTTAAGACAATTACACCCTCCTAAAAACCACTGTAAAAAAAGAAATCTATGGCCAGGATATTCTGGAATCTTGATACTGGCAACATGAATATTGTCTTTCCACACACGTAGAAAGGCATGTTCAGCACTTTTTCTTTCAGCACATTTACATCCAACTATCAGTTTAGTGCCAAATGCAGCGGGTCTGTCTCTCCTTGAGCTGAATGGACTCAGACAGAACTTGAAATACATTCGAAAATGCCACTTGTCAGAAAAAGTTGGAGAGTCAGTCTCTAAATAAATACCACCCCCGAAGAACGTTATGGCTTGGAAGAATTTCAAGAACTTGAGTCCCTGATGTTTGCAAAATGAAAAGGCCCTTAGGAAATGCGCTCGCCTCAATGTTCTTACCTATTTTGAATAAAAAATATATATTATTTATAAAACAAAGAGAGCGGGCCAAAGAAGATTGGCCAGAATCACTCTATAAAACTGTTCTGTTCACTCCGTAACTTAAACTTATAAAGCCTTGAAACATCTGGGGAGCAGGATTTCTGGAGAAGCACTCTAGAATGCAGATTCCAATCAGATGATACTTCATGATGGTTTCTCATCTTGAAGATCCACTTGTTTGCTGCCCCTCGTAGCTGAAGTCCACGCCAAGAGAAGGGCTGTTGACTCCTGAGAGGGAAGCTGAAATGTAAATGAAGAAACAGTGAGCAGCTGTAAGCACTGACCTGATGGGCAATGGATGGGCGTCTCATCTTGACTCTGTTTCAAAGTCCTGCGGAACGACAGGGGCAAGGCTGGGTTTTTACTCCCTCAGTAGAACAGCAGTGGGCTGTCCTCGCTGGCTAGCGACAGAAAAAGTACTTTGGGCTTTTTCCTTCTCAGTGGAAGAAGGTGGAGTCGCATCTCCAACACCTCAGAAGGCCATTTGTAAAATTCTGGGGTCGCCCTGCTCCCGCGCAGCAGCGGGCGGTGGGTTGCAGCGCTCTGCCGTGCGATGCAGTTACTCTACACCCACGGGTGAATTCTAGCAGACTATTCCACCTCCTGCAAGCAGGACAGCAGAGGAGGCTCCTTCCAGCTGGGTCAGCCACACTCCACTGGGAAAATGCTTCATGGAGACTGTGGAGGACCCGGCCTGCAACAGTCCATGTGCGGGGTAATCTCCCCAGGGTTATCAAAGTCACGACAGGTTACAGAGCAGTGAACATTCTGGTAGCATCTTCCCCAAACTGTATTATCTCTTCTTGTACCAAAGTTTCTCCAAGGTGAAAGAAATACAGGTAAAAGAGTAGCAGCTGATGTGGGTGTTACAAGTTACTTCTATTTGTTCCCAACAGCAACTTGGCTGTTCTCAACTTGTTTCTTTTAAGAATGTATCTGTACCTCCCCACACCCTTCATCAAGCACAGAACAGAACTCCAGTCTTGTAACCGGACAAGTTAGCAGCAAGAGTGGTTCCTGCTACATTTACAGAGGAGCTGCAGGGTTTGTATCCTCCCCTACAAACAGTGCTTTCGGCTCTGGTGTCAACTGCATCAACATCCAGCCCAGGGCTGCTGGAAAGCCACTCTTTTCTTTAAGGTTCTCTTAAACAACATATTTCTGGGCAAGATGGGGAAATATTGGTGAAATACAACTGGGCGTAGATGGGTCAACGTGAAACTCTGTCGAGAGGGTCTCTGTCCTCTTTGAAAGGTAATGAAGAAAGAAATACTGACCTTTCTGAGCAAGCTTTCTACTGCTGCATTTTCCAACTGCTATGTCTCCTTTTCTATGGCAAGGGATGAAGCTTCACCAGAATCTATGCAATGAAAAGCAAAGTAGGTAGAGGTAAGTAAATCTGGTTTTCTCACTGTGAATGTATTTTTTCACTAAGTATGGGAGTGTGTTTTTAAGAATCATTCCAAAAAAAAATATACAGCCACTTGTCAGAGATAACTGAACAGCAGGTTGCAAACTGAGATTCCTCTATTATTGGCTCCATCCGTTTCATAACCGTGTCACAAGCTTTAAAGCCACAAAGACAAATAAAGATCTTTCCATTTCAGTGGAACACTTCAGGCCTTTCTGGCTAGAAAATGAGACTGGGTTACTTCTGGTGTGGAACATGGAATCTGAAAACTCCTAAAGCTTAGACCACTGCACTTGCTGATGCCTTACAAAAACGAAAAGCAGCAGTGAGAAAATAAAGAGTAAAATACCATTTGTGCCTACAGTGCAGTCTCCAAAACCCCTTCTGTCAGACAAGAGTGAGGGGACCACAGCTCAGGAAATCACGCTCTCTGAGCACGGTTGGGTTCATGCAGCCACGGCAGAAAGACTTGCTAACACATTCTGTGCACACGTGGTAAGTTTATTCCTAAACATTTTCCCTCACAAAAGAAAAACCTCCCTCTTCTTCAGAAGGCAGAGTTGTTCCCATGCCTGCTAAAAGCAGGACTGCAAATCCGTGCTGCTCTGCAGACACCTGACCCTGTTCTAAGATCCAGTAAGATACGGTGGTCACAGTGCCACGACGGCGTCAAGCAGTGTCAAAAATCAACTTCCCAAAGAACTGTCATTCATTTTCTCCAAATGAATCTTCTCTGCGGAGGTAAAGAAAGAAAACCAAAAAGCAAATGCTTCCCCCTGACCACTCAGACATACGCAACAAGTAAACTTGCCTCGGCCTCTTGTTGCCTTGCTGTGCATAAAAAGAATCAGCGCTCTTTCCATTCTCAGGTTATTTTCAGCTTTATTAGCAGAGACATCTGTTTTACCACACAAAATACAATCCACTGATCCAGAGAACAGCCCTTTATTCCGCACCCCTCGAGGAAAGCAAATGCTCTGAACGTCCCAGGGAATGGATAAAAGGATACAGGAGACCTGCTGGCTCCGGGACATCAGTCTCACTGAAATATCACTGCCAACTTTTTAGGGAAAAATCTTTTTTTCATCAAATTGGCTTAGCAGCTGCAGGTCTGAGCCACGTACAAAGCCAGACTGGTTTTACTAAACAGATTTACCAACTGATTTAGTGGAACTGACACAGATTCCCACACAGGTACCCCCCTCCAGCTGAGGATGAAGGACTCACTGGTGCAGGTTTAGCACCTTCTCCTGCCAGACACGATTCAACCCTCTACAGCATTCCCAACAACACACCACTGCACTGCCCCAGCAACCTCTGCTCGCTGCCGACACCCAAGCAGCTTTTCAACTTTCCTGACAGATGTTAATTCAATCCCTACGGTCACAAAGAAAAGGCCTTCTCTGCTCAAAGGCCTGCTATGCCAAATTAGCTGGGATCTCACGACACGAAGCGCCTTTAATTAGACTCCTCCCCATTTGAATTTAAATTCAAATCACAGGCCTTCTGACACCTGAAGCTTCTTCACACCAATAGAGATATCAAGCTCCCCACCTATTATATACTCAGGATGTGCTGCTTTCTGCTGGAAACACATTACTTGGCACAGAAAACAAATTTTTGAAGGCGAGAACAATTTGGGCAAGATTTTATTCACACTTCAAGCCTTTTGTACGAGTTCAGATGAAACACAATTGAATTAATAAATCAGTCTCAGAGAGGAGATGTTGCTATGAATGTACAGAAGCATCCTGGGCTCCCCAAGACAGA
Organism: Actenoides hombroni; assembly: GCA_024336885.1. Lineage (NCBI taxonomy): Eukaryota > Metazoa > Chordata > Aves > Coraciiformes > Alcedinidae > Actenoides > Actenoides hombroni. Next base: position 477,828 of record WUAM01000170.1, on the reverse strand, counting down.
GAGTAGGAAGGATTCACAGCACCGACACACCCACCAGCACCAGGCCAAATATGTTCTAGATGAGTTCTCTGAAAAAAACTGATAACCTTATCAACTGCCTGCGTGGGATTTGGGGTAACTCTCTGCATAGAGAGATTAAACAGATGCCCGTGAATAAGGGAGGAGCATTAATAAATCTGAAAAAAAAATCATCAAACTCCTCATTTTTTCATTATTTCTGGGGTATTTCTCTCTCTCTTGCATGAACCTGGAGTGAAGGACTTGCCCAGCGAGGAGACCCCTCATTGCTCCTGCCACTTAACACAAGTGTGTGCAAGCAACTGGAGGTGAAAGTCGTGGAGGCAAGAGATCCCACTTCCAGATGAGGGCAGGTATCATTCTGCTTCCAGGGCAGCTGGCAGTGCCATCTCCTGAGGCTGCAGAATGGAAAAACCTGATCTTCCCTATTTTCTCAACTCCTGCTTTGCCTAACGGCCAGGTAACAGGAGAAAGAGCAAAGCTGGTACCTTTACGTACACAACTCCCTCTCCCCCAATGTCTTTTATGTTCATTAACATCACAGAATCACAGAATATTTCGGTTGGAAGGGACCTACAACCTCATCTAGTCCAGCTGCCTGTAAATGTCATTTATTCTATAAGCACTGTAAATTGTGGGACTTTGTATACACTTCATGTTCAGATTCTGGGCTCTGGTCTGGCCAAAAATCATCTCACTGTCAAACATTTTAATACTTAAGAAAGGATTTATTTTATTCAGAGAATTTATACTTTTTACAAGTTGGAAGAAGTTCTGACTCATTCTTAAGGGAGTTATTTTAAGTATCATAAACAAAATGCAGATGCCATTTTTTGTTATTTTTAAGGCCAATGTATGTTACATCATAACCATGAAAATACAGAGAATGAAACAGGAAGAACAGGGAGCTTTCTAACACAAAAATCTGAACTAACTAAAGCAGTTAATCCAAAGAAAAGCTGAAATGAGCCTCTTCAGTCCTACTGACAAATTCCTGGAGAGAGTATTTTCCCAGCAGTACGTGAAGTGTGCCGTGGAAAAAAAACCAAAACCAAACCACAGATTGTTTATTTTGCAGTGGAAGAACTTGAACAAACAGCTGCAGGTACTGAACAGCAAATACTCTGCTGTTAGGATTAAAAAGCTCACTGCACGGTACGTTGCACACGTATAAAAACATTCACCTGAAAAGGTTCTCTGGTTTTCACCAAGACCAGAGTCTTCCTCGCAGGTTCCCACACGTACATTGTGCATGTCTGACTAAAATACATACTAAAATATAAACCCTGAAACAGAGTGTTACCAGCAAAGGTTCTGAAAACTATTCTGAGGTAATCAAGAGCATGAGTGTGGAAATCATCTCCCTGAACGAGGCGGCGATATTTGGTTCTCCACGTCTGCTTGCTTGATCCACTAATTACAGTAACCTGAGAATTAATGAACACTTTCAGCATTCCTTAAAGGGAAAAGAAGACAGACATTATCCTGGTTCTTTTAAAGGGAACCTGTGGATGGTATCTTTGCTCCACAGGAGAAATTGCAAGCCTTCGCTTAACTTACTGATGGGATTTCTGCATCCTCAAACACAGTAACTGGGGTCTCTGCCACGAACTCTGAGATTCTGATACACACTTTATGCTCCAGAGACCAAAAGCTTGGAGGTAAACATGCAAGCTAAAAACACAAAATCAAGTTCAAACAGAGAAATGTAACAGTAAAGAGCCACGAGATTAATTTTGGATCCATCTAACAAAATTCATCAAATATGCAGAATAAAGTTTGGGTTTGGTTTTTTTCCTAATAGAACATCCATAGCAGAAAAGGTATATTCTCATTTTAGAGATGGATCAAATCTATTGCACAGACACACCAGCTCACCTCCAATTGCTCTCAGCACCTCTATTTCTTCTGTGGAGATCAGCACGTAGCTAAGCAAGCACCACAATCAAATAACCTTCCTGACCCTCCAACAAAGCCAAACAAATGAAGTGGAAAGTGTCTTCCTACACATATCCCTGCAGTCAGGTGTTTGCCTGAAGGTTTCCACACTCTCAGAGGGTAAATACACTTAAAAAAACCCAAAACCAAAAAGCTTCGTCTTTTCATTTTCACGGGCACAACTTTATGGCTCCAATTAAGTGTGCTGCGTGCAGCACCATTTACATAGAAATACACTCAATTTGGGGGAATTGCAATTTCTCTCTGCGACTTGTAACGACCTCTCAGTTCATTTACTTGCAAGTAGGAATCTACTTAAAAAACCCAAAAGACTGGACTCCAAAGTAGGGCTTATTTTTAGCGTGCGTGTTCATTAAAAGTAAGAGCTTCCCAGTGACTTATCGAACACAATTTTTAGGTTACTGTAGGTCAAGACACAACTCATTTCCTTTAGTGTTACCTTACCATGAGGTTCTTCATCTATTCCATCATCTTCCCACTGTTCTTCATTTGCTAGGAGAGGATTCTGAGCTTCACACAGAGCTCTCATCGGGAAAAAGTGTCCATCCCCCTGGCTGCATGGGAGAAGACAGAGAAGGACACTGTAAAAAGCAGCAAGTGACTCTGAAGAATGACAATTTGTACAGTTTTATCTTCAAGCAAAGTTTTCTGTCGCTTGTATTTCCAACATTTACTTAAAATGATTTTTTTTAAGTGTTGAAAAATACTGTGTGTATTTTTTTCTGGCAGCTCAGATACTGAGTTTTACCAGCAAGCAGTTTTGGGCCTCAGTTCCTTCAAGCATTCTGGAGAATAAAAGATCAAACCTATGGCTTGGAATTTGGTACTTTTTAGCAGAATTTAAATGTGCCTAATTTGGTCTCATCATATGGATACAGAAAAAAAAAATTACTTAAGTATCACTCACCTAGAAGCAATAGGTAGTAACCAGAGCTTTTTTTCTTCTCCGAACACTTGCTGAAGATTCTTTACAAAGCCAAGATTGAATCCATTTTTATCCGGGCCGTTTTGAAACACTGGAGCTGAGAAAGCCTCTACACACAGATGCAATTTCAGGGAAAAAAACCCCATGAAAATCAACACCATATAGTCTGAAACAGGCTTGTGCATGTTGTAGCCATCTAAAGACAACACCATTTAACAGACTGTGAACTGACATTAATCTGGAGAATAGAGTGAAAAGATCTTTTGCATGACACTTGTTGAAATCCAGTGGGTAGAAGTTCCCAAGTAAAAAAATTGCAGAATTAGGTAGGTTGGTCTTCAGTGGATACTTCAGAAGTGGCACTGGAGATTTAAATTGCCTCATTCTTTAATGATAAAATAAAGAAGCGTTGGGAACAAACAAATGCAAATAGATCCTCTGTTATTGTGAGAAATTAAATTTAGAAAAGAGGAGGAGGAGAACCTAGAGTGCACTAGGAACAATTTTATCCACCTTCTAAACTGCTGCAGAGGTCTGATGTTTTGGGATAGATGAGAGTACAGTCGTAACTTCTTGGCTTTTGTCAAGGAGGACAGACACTCTTTTTCCCTCCCGTTTTATGATGCAAGCCAGCATATGAGCAAAAAGAACCATTATCCCTGAAAAGCTGCACTCATTTCACAGCAAATGTAGTTATACATAGGCATAACATTTTTTATAATTGGACTTTTACACTTTAAGGCTTTTCTTTCCCTAACAAAGCTTTAGTCACACCAGCTAATAAATGCAGCTCATTTGAAGCGACAAATTCCCGCAGCATTGTGCCAAGATCTTAAATCTTCCACCCCTCATAAACCAGCAGGAACATATAGAACACAAATGCTTTTTTTTTTTTGTCTTCTTACAGCACTTTTGGTGTGTCTTAATAAAGAAGAAAGACACGAGAGCCTTACCTAAAGTAGATCTGTTTCTACTAACGAGCCAGCAATGGTAGCCAAACAGAAACATAAGGCTGACGAAGAACATGACCGCCACAAAGAGAAGGAAAAGGACGTGAAACTTGGAACGTCCGTTAGTCAGTTCACCCTGGAAAGAAAGACAACACGGAACAAGTGATAGGAACAAAGAAAAGCTGGACATTCCTTCTTCCCAGAGAAGAAAGATATATTCTAAACCTCCTATTTGGAGCTCTCACACTTGTACGCGTAACAGCCACACCTTACTATCAAGAGCAAGGAGAGACAAAGAAATGATCTGGTTCTGTAATCACAGCAGAAGGAGTTGGAGGTTGCTACTAACTCCTTGGGTGTAACAGAGCCAGGGCAACCACAGCTTCCCACCTGGGCACAAGAAACACACCCGATTCCCTCCAGGGACATACCTGAGCATAAGCTCTCGAAGCCTGTTTATGTTCTGCTGAGTTTCCTGCTCACAGATTAAAACTCTGCTCTTTTTACAACCTAAGGCCTGCCAAGAAAACCTGGCCTCCACAGCTCCAGGAACTGGGGAGCATTAGAACTGAGCAGAGATGGTTTGGACAAGTTTAAAAGCCATGGGGGATCTTACAAGCAGAAGAAACTCTGATTTCCTTCTAGGGTAGAAGAGCCAAGTGCCAGAGCTGCTGCTCATAAGCATCTCCATCTACAGAGAGGCTGTGGGGACCTCAAAGGAAAAAAGTCACTTCTCTGCCTCTGCTCAACCCATCTGTGCAGCCACAGAGCTTGAGTCTCTGAGCCTTTCTCAGCATAAGAGGCAATTCCTGCCAGTGTCCTGTGAGCAGTTCCAGGGGCATTCTGTATAAGGGATTAGCCATTGAAACAATGGAAATGTAATGAGATAATGCACAGCAAAGTTCAGCTACTTAAACACAGTGACAGAAAGTTAGCAGGAGAGGGGACATAAGAAACTAGAGGCAAAAGGCCAGCCTGGCTGGCACTGCCAGTTGGCATTGCTTGCATATCAATGGTCATCAATAACTGAGTAAGAAGCAGACTTTGAGTCGGCTTTTAAATGGAGAAAGGAGTCATGTGGGGAGCAGAAAATGCACAAGGGCTTTTTGATACTGCAGTAAATCAGTACAGACCAGTGCCAGGATGGTAGACTGGGATACCAAAGCTTCTGAGCTCCACGTGTGCAAGCACAGGAACGGGAGAAGGCTGTCCCTCCTCTGCCAGAAGCTCACTCTATAGCCTGCAATTCCCAACACCTATTTGCTTCGCGTTGTGTGTATTTCAGACAAATCATGGGAGCTGTACTCAAAAAAAGGCACAGGAAAACACCTTATGGAAGAAACACAGACCCTCCTCTGACTGAAAGCAAAAGACCAAGAGTGACTAAACCCCACCAGACTCACAGGATATGAAAAAAGAACCCGGTTTCACCACTTACTGTCCAATACTTAATGAAATACTTGAAGACTGTTGCAGCAATATACAAGCAATACAACAAAGAATAGGCTAAGAACAGTAGAAAGAATTTGTAGTTAGAAAATCCAATGCAGTTATTCACCCTAGAGAACAAAAGCAAAGTTGCAATCAGGAGATGTACAGCACACACGGGTAACACAACGAGCACTGCAATTTTTGGGGGGGGGGTGTTAATTAATCTCTTGATTATCCAACGCAATTTCATCAATAAATAGCTCCCCTTAGTGGTCAGGATGAAACGTATCTGCAGTCCCTTTGCTTTTCTCTTCAAGACTTCTTGTTGTGGCAAGTAAAGGGACAGTTGGTATTTTTGGATTCTGTTCTAATTCCCCATGGCTGCAAAGGTAACCACAGCTGGGATTTCTGGGTGACTTCATTCACTTGCAAAATGCGGGGGCCAAATTCACCCACTGCTTGATTCTTTATGGAAAACCCAAATAACCCCAAATTTGATTGCAATTCTCCATGTACAGGACAACTCTAAAAAGGAACAGGGGAATGTAGAAAAAAATAGTAGTTTTTTGACTCAAAACTCAGGTTTGAAACTAGGGATATTCAGGTGGGGAAATGTTTGTGTTGCTTCTGATTCCTGAAAACTTTCTCTTTTTTTTTTGTAAAAAGGTATTATCTTTTTTGTAAGACATTTAGTGGCAGCAATTCTCAAAAAGTATAAAGCTTAATTCATCCCTGCACCTCTCTACACAAAGTGTCTCTGACCCTGCAGAGGTGGCAGGCAGCATTTCAGAAACAATCTGCGTGCAAATATTATTATTGAAAGCAACCACCAAGTGCCTGCTTGAAAGGATTCGACACCCAAAATTAAAGGTTAACTTGAAGTCCCTTTAAAATCTGAATAATAAAGAGTGAATTAGCAGTTGGGGCTTAAATTACAGCCATAGAACTGCTTTTTTAACAGAGTTTATGGAACAAACATGAGCGATCTGCCTTTCAAAACACCATTTCAAAGTGTAATTGCTTTATAAATTTCCCAACATAAAGAGCTGCATGGTCTAAAATGAGAGGCACCGAGACACTATTCTGTGGGAGACATGTACTTAAACAAGCCTCTCTTGTTAGAAAACTACAAACCAGTATCTAGGACATACCACGGGCAGTGATGATCCATCTTCAGCACGCAGCTGCAAAAGGACAGAAAGGAGAATGGCAGGTCAGTTAATGGTTAACCTGGTAATTCTCACCAGATGTCATCATTCCGAGCTACTTAACAGGGCTGGATAGGCTGTAGGTGTGGGGCTGCAAACCCTTCAGGGCCACGAAGGGCAGAAATGCAAACAAATGCTGATGCTGTCACTGATGGATGTACACTGTGACTGCAGAGGCACCTGGGAACCTCTGGGTGTGAAAAGGCACAGGAAGGACCAGCCAGTGACATCCCTTGGTGGTGACCAGATTCACCGCAGTGAAAAACAACCCGGTAACTTACACGGCGCAAACGGAGCAGTGGTGGCAACGGTCGGGTTTTATGAGCTGGCATCTATCACAGAATCGAATCCCTGCAATTAAAGACAGATCCAGATCAAATATTAAAAGCACAGTCTTGATTCACACGTTAATTTTCTGTTCATTTCCTACCTATTCACAGCCTGCCCTCTATCCCTTCAAAAGACGGGCGCGTTCGCAGCTGATTTTTGCTGCCAGGTCGTAATCAGATAAGCAACACTTAGTTCTCCTGGAGGCTTGCGAGGAGCAATCCTCACTGCAAAGCACACAACCAGCTTAACAGGGATAAGCCAAACCCATCCCCTTCCCTCCGGCTCCCATGCACGCTCAGCCTTTCCACACCTGCCATTTTGATAATTGCCTGTCTGGAGGTTCTTTACTTGGGAATCCTTTGCCTTGCCTGACAGAAACGGAGAGGGCAGAGCCTCCCATCCGAACACGGATCTCTTGGCAGTTTTGAAAGGAGCGTGGCACGCGTTTAATCACAGAACAAGGCCCAGAAGTCTGTTCACGGAACGGCCAGGTGCCATTTGAAGTAAAAAAGCCTCCAGATTTTGTCATTCTATTCCTATTACTAAACGCAGATGACGTAAGTAGGCTTTTGAACTCTAAATACCCCGGCGAGGGTAACACGTTGCTTCTCAAAGGACTCCCGCTGAAGACGAACGGAAGCGTTCACGGTCTTTTTTTTTGTTTCCCCAAACATCAAAAGGCATGAAAATGACCGGCAGGGGAGTCACTCAGCGGGGACACCCCCTTAGTTGGGTCGTCACCATAGGCTCCTTTCGTGGGCCCAAGAGAAAGCCAGCCCTCCAAAAAGCCTCCCAAGGAGCCGCCCCGCGCTGACCTCCGCTCCCCGTCCTGGTGTACACCGGCAACTTCCTCGCGAGCTCGGCCAGGATTTGCCTCTGCACCTCCGGCCTCTCCTCATTTTCATAGCGCTCCTGGTCAGCGTAGGACATGTGGTACTAAGAGGCAGAAGTTGTGAGAGGAGCGGTTAGCCGCGGGTAGCAGAGCTCACACTTCAAGTACAGGCAAGCTTGGAAATGTTTTTACCTCCCTCTCTTTCTAATGAGACTCGTCCAATGCGGAAATGTGTTTGTTAGGAAGAGAAAGTAAAAGAGTAAGTGCTGGGCAGGCAGAATATTATGGAATACATCCATAAAGAAATGCCAAAGTGAAATGAAAGATCGCAAAACAACATACTGAAATGGCTGCTGCTGCCTTGGCTTACTAATTTTTCCATGAATAACATTAGTAACCATGAAAAGGACCCTTCAAGCACTTCCCTTGTGAGCAAGAACCTATCCCCAGCCCCAGTTTTATATTTCTAAGACTGGGATTAGCTGTTATTTATAAATCTTCATTCCTGTAATTAGGATCAGATTATGGCCACGTGTATTTGGAGTGTCACAGAAACATCGCCCTCATTCCATCACTCCAGATACCGCGCTTCATTAGGATTTCATAAAGAGGTAAAATAAAATGAAAAAAAAACCCCAACCCAACACCTCTCTTTAGGAAATCTGATCAGTTGTCCAGATCGAGTAGATTGAAGGATTTTTTGAGTTGTCTTTAGCATCCCTGCTTCTGTTCAGTTCAAAGTGCTCAGACTCTTACCTTTTTGCCTGGCTGCACCGGGAGAGTGAAAATAGACTTCCAATACGTCCACACAAAGAGCACAAAGAGAATATGGAATATTACAAGATAGGCCACTAAAACAAAAACAAAACAAAACAAAACAAAAACAGAAGCAGAACAATGACTTCTTGAGCAAAAGTTTCATTCATGACGGGCATAATTCCAATCCTTCCCAATAATGACCAAAAAATAGATGAAAAAAAGAGGAAGATTTACAGTACCAACCAGTGTCACAACACAGCTAAAACTCAGGGGGAAAAGGTCAGTAGAATTTCAGAGATGTGTGGCTGCAGTCAGCAGCATATCTCATGAGCTTCCTCTTCTTCAACTGATCTGATTCCATGGGTGAGGAAGAGCAGAGACTTTCCCAAAGGGCAAGTGCCAGCCCTGCATCGCTGGGAACGATGGGATCCCTGTGCCAGCCCTGCATCACTGGGAAGGACGGGATCCCTGTGCCAGCCCTGCATCACTGGGAAGGACAGGATTCCTGTGCCAGCCCTGCATCACTGGGAAGGACAGAATTCCTGTCTCTTTCCCATATTCTAGGCACTGGCAAAGCCCAACTGGCTGGTGCTGAGCAGCAGAAAGGTGAATACCACAATGCTCCAGCATCTTCAAATTCGGGGTGCATTTGGCACTAGATGTGCTCGGAATCACAGCACCATGTTCTCAGTGTGCTGTCCACTCATGCAACACATTCTTCACCACTTGGGAGAGCTGCAAGGAACAACATGCTCTAGCAGAGCTTCCCATCACCAGAAAAAGAAAAAAGAATCAATCAAAGCTCTTGTTAAACACCCTTTAGATTTGCCCCAGTTGATACAATAAAACAAATGAGGAAACATCCCTCAAATTGAGCAAAACAGGTCTTGAGATTACTGAGAAAAAGCTGTAATCTGCTGGACCCACCACGCTCACGTGAACTCCCGCATGCGTCAGAGTAATCGTAGATTGATATGCAAACTTTGTTTCAAAGCCTTTGGGCATGAGCAGGTGTACTGTGCTTCAGAAAGCCAGAGGACAAATATCCTTCAGCTACACAAACTGTCTGATTGTTACTTCTTTAATGCTCGACTCACTACGATACCATCGAACAGTTACAAGACAGTTTTGTTTAAATTTGACCTCATTTCCTCCATTTCTTTTAACCTTCAAATTCTAGCAAACTAAGGTTAAGAGTAACTACTATCAGTGGAAAGAGAATTCTAAAATCCAAAGGCTTCCTAACTTCTCAGGCAAGACCGATGGCAGGAAAATGCGATTGCTGAAAAGGCCCAATGCAGCGTTGAGACTTTCTAAGGAGATGGCAAATCACAGAATCATAGAATGGTTTGGGTTTGATCCAATACTCCTCACGAGAGCCTGATGGATCGCGTGGCTGATCTGCGAAGCAAGGATAACTCGTTGTTGCTATCTCCTGGGTTTGTTAGAGATGTTATCCTTGCACCGCGTGCCGGTGGAGCGCAGTCATTTTTAAATTAACAGGTAAGGAGATAAATCTTGTAGCAGGTTTAATTGTGTCGATCAAGCAACCCAGCAGCCTGTTAGAGGAAGCTGACCTGGAGATGCACTAGTAGATTAGGGAATGAATAACTTTCTTCTGCTGAATAATAATTAACATCGTGCTTTCTACAGTTTCTCTGTCATAGTTTCAAATATTAGGACGGCTCTCTAGGGGAAGGAGACTTGATGCAGCAATCTGGAGGGTCTTTAAAGAATCTGTTCCCCGTGGAACAATGTGCCAGGTGAAAATCGCTACGCCTACTTCTGTCCTTCACAACCCTGGAAGAAGAAATGAAGGTAAGAGGCCTTCTGCTTTAGGCAAATGCCTCTGGAGCCCCTCCAGGAAAGGAGGAATACTGAACTAGCCACTAACCTCTTACTCTTAGAACATGTCTGGGGCCTCCAACAACGAAGCAGTGGAAACAATCTCATCAGGTGATCCTGCTGCTCTGCCCGACGCGTTCGGCAACCTCACAATACTGCGCCTGGGGCCTCAGCACAACATCTGTCAGCCTGGGCTACCAACTGGATCCCAGAAGAGTTCGAGCCAGGTAATAACGAGACAGAAACTTTTGCTCTAACTCACCTGTGGTGGGAACTGAAAGTTACTGTGTTACCTCCCACTCACTATATGGTTAGTGGTCAAAAGAACCAAGCAAAAAATAATATGCAAAAGCTTCCGTTAAAAATAGCTTTCACTAGAAGATCAAATAAAACAGTGGAAAAAAAAAACAGGCCACAGAGCAGAACGAGTCTTTTCTGTTTAATTTGTCAAATTGGCCCTGAAAATGTAAAACAGAAAGAGAGGAAAGGTGCGTAGGTGTCCACGGAGAGACACACACAGATTTTCCTGCAGGAGTAAAAGGGGATCAAACCCTTCTCAGGTTCTTCTGCTTACACTGCGACTAAACAGCAGCATTTCCCAGTACTTCCCCAGTTACACCACAGCTAACAGCACACGCTGTGAACTTCACAAATGGAGAGCTGCAGGAAGGAAACGCTGAAAGAGTGAGTTTAAACAGGCATTAATTTAAAGTATTTTTGATATTTTAACTAGGACATCTGTGAATCTTTTTACGTAAGGCCCCAATGCCAAAGAGTGAACTGAACACACGTACCTTTTTCCACCGGGTTGCTCAGAGTCACTGAAAAAGAAAAGAAACAAACAACAAAAATGTCTACGTAGCAAAGAGGATTCTCAGAGAAGTCTGTGACAAATCACGTTTCTATCTGAAATCCAGCCCAGAAAACTTCCAATTCAACCAGCAGAGAGCCCACAGTTTAGCGTCAAATCAAAAGCATCCACAACAATTCCTTATTCACTCAGGCAAATGACACCCGCAACAAGATGTTCAATAACTGTTCCTCGTGCTGCCTTTTCCCTTGTTGTATTTGCTATCTTTGCACATTAGAAATGTGACAAAAATAATCCACTTGGTGACAGTGATGTGACAAGATTACCAGGGCTCCTCTAGCAACTGTCCAAGCAGCATCTCTACACATCTCTGTACCAGTCTCTAGGTTGTGATCCTCCACAGTAAGCAATGCCCCAGTGCATTTCTGAATCAGCATAAATAAAAAAGGACAAATTGTCTCAGCTTGGGCCCACTGGGTGACAAAGGATATGTTGCACTGACACAATTACTGCCACACTTTCTACCAGCAGAGTTTCTACAACCCCTCTTTCCTTTCCCATCGTCATCAGGACAGTCCCTACTAACAACCACTTCAAGCAACCATCAAAGAGTACACTGCTCAACCTCTACTTCTACTGATTATTTTCAAATCCATCCATTATTTTGGAAGCCATCATCCAAGTTTAGCAGAAAAGATAGAGACATCTTTCTTTAACTGAAAAAGGAGTGGTTCTGTGATCCTGTGGCAGAATACTGCTTGAAAGACAGTGATTGCTCACGGAATAGGAGCCCCTTAGATCGAGTCCGCAACCTGGGATCTAATGGTTGCAACTGAAATGTGTTCCTCCCTGGAGAACAGAGGAGTGACAGGAAATCAGTGGCCACAAATCATCTCCCAGAGGCACAGTAATCTTAAAAAATTAAGATTGGGTTGTTGGAAGGCTGGAAGACTTGGGAGATTGCACAGACGAGTGGTGACCCCTTCAGTAACTCTGTCAGACTGCACAAAAAAAGCAGCGATGGAGGGATTGGAGCCTTCTACTTCTCAGCTCACAGCCAGTGCCTGGGAAGAGACTACTCTTCAAAACTCACTCCATCATCTTACTTCAATAACAAACTTGGAAAATGGAAATCATAGTAGAAACCAAGAGGTCCTGCTTTTGCTCATGGAAGCAGCTTCTCTTCGAGCCGTGCCAACACACAGTTTTGTTCAGCAGGCTCTACGATACACAGCCACGCAGGTGAAAAAAGAGACCAGGTACCTGCTGTGCCTCTGCACGCTCCATTTCAGATGAACAGGACTGTTAGGAAAGCTTTAGTTTTTTTCCTTTGGTTTGCTGCAAATCAAACTAGGAAGAGCACATCAGCTTTTTGCAAAGACTGCTCAGCTCCCTCCTGAAGTACACGACACGCTTGCAGCACGACCTTTTTTTGTTTGTTTTACTGGAGAAAAGAGCAAACTCCTAATAAAGATTATATAAAAGGTTTTATCACAGGACACTGGGTCATTGTTCTCGCTGTGGCAGCCACCACCAACCAGACGTGAAATCGAGGCCTCCTCTGGACTCTGACTCATTGGCCATACCAGTCAGTGAAAGGTTAAAACCCGGTATCACGAGATACCTCTGGGATATCACCCCCACGCTCCTTTCAACCCTCACCAGCCTGAGTGACTGAAGATGAAAACCAAGAATCCAAACAGAGCATCTACTATTTACATGCTTGCAACAGCTGGAATAGGAGTACAGAACGGAGACCTGAAAATAAAAGTTAAAGCCTTGCTATGTTAGAAACAGAGAGAATGACCTGAGAGCTGGTTTTCAAACAGCTGCCTATGCCAACAGTTAATATTCAAATCCTAAAAGAATTAATTTAGTCCTTTCAACTTCTGTATAGATAACCTCCTCCACAGGTAAATAAAATGCATGAGAGAGAAAGATAGGGCAAAAAAACCCCAGCAGGGTGTGGGCAAAGGAGTGATTTTAATTTGTGATTCTAGGCAGTGAGATGAGCTCCTGGCAGCATTTACAGAATCACAGAATTGTGTCAGGGTTGGAAGGGACCTTAAAGATCATCCAGTTCCAACCCCCCTGCCATGGGCAGGGACACCTCCCACTAGA
>WUAM01000170.1:416170-461581 GCA_024336885.1 Actenoides hombroni | reverse complement strand
ACCTCCCCTGCAATGGTGCCAGGGATGGGGCAGCCACCACCTCTCTGGGCAGCCTGGCACAGGCTCTGACACCCTCAGCACCAACAATTTGTTTATATCTAATCTGAATCTCCCTTCTTTTAGATTAAACCTGTTACCCCTCATCCTATCAACACCCCTCAGAGAACCCACAGAAGCCTTTTTTTTTTTCCCACGGCAGCATCCCTGTGGCTGTCCCCATGTCTAACGTACTCAGATGCTCTCTCTGGCCAATGAATCTTTACACCAAAAGCTCTTTTTATCACTAATCCTACGATTTCCTACTGCGTTCTATTAAGCTTATCCTGTTTTTCTTGTGGGATGATCCCAGCCTCTGCACGGACAACACCTGCTTTCCACAGCTCTAACCTAACCACGAGCTGGGTTCCTAACTTGTTCCCTAACCACAAACCACGGGTGCTAGCGAATATATATGGCAAGATCAGATTCAGGACAACCCGTGGCACAAAATGAGTATCTCCGCCAACAACCCGATAACATGGCATTTAATGTAAAAAAAAAAAAAAAAGAAAAAAAGAAAAGACCACCTCACTCCCCCACTCTGCTCCACAACCCTCTTTGAATTCCTGTAGGAATCCCCCTCATTTCCACATTCAGTGATGTGTTTTGAGTTAAAGCTTCAGTTAATTAAATCCACTATATTGCCTCCATTAAGGAAATGAGTTTTCTCATCAAGAGAGCGGTTTATCTAACAGAATGTCTTTCTGATAAAAACCCTGGTGTAATTTGCCACACTTCCCAGTCACCTCTTTGTTCATCACGTTTTTTCCCTTAGAATTTGTCCTAAAACTTTACTCGGTGCTGGTTTCAAGTTCACAGGCTGGACTGCCTCTAGAAACCTTTCTCTCTTTCTGAGTACAGGTACCAAATTTGCCATTCTCCTGCCCAAATCCCTGAATTTAGACACCACCTACGAATCCTGTATTTACTTCTTTCAAAATTTTAAGAGAGGGATCATCTAAAACCTCTGATTTTCCCAACAAATGCATTCAACTTAAGGCAACAGCTCTCTTAACCTCTTCTCTATCCTCTTCTCACAGCCTATACAGTCACTACTCTCCCCTTCTTCAGGCTACTAAACTCTCTAATACAAAACCTGAACATTTTGGCACTTTATATATATATATATATATTAGATGGAAAGAGAAGCGGCAGCTTCTGGGGCATTCAAGGCAGGGATTCAGGCCATGTAGACTGGATGTTTTGAGGATCTGGAAGAGGAAGGTGTGAATCCTTCCTTCCTTCCTCTTTCTCCGCACTGAGTAGACCTCAGAAGCCAACATTTTGGCCAGAGATAAGTTTCACAAACAGCAAGATTTGGGAAAAAAAAATAATTCTTGTGAGCTAAATTGCTACCTGAAGCAACTCTCAGAGTCTCCTGTCTTAAAATCTCAAAGGTGCTGATCGTTTAGGTCCCAGCACATCCGTGATACCTTTTTCCTACGTGTGTGTATGTGAAGCAGGAAGGCAGCCTCTCCGACAGACAGCAATGGTATGCTGTAAAAGTGAGCAGAAGTTTTCAAATGATACCTCTGTAAATAAAGTTAAGACCATTTTTTTTGTTGTTCAACAGCCAGTTTTCCTCTGTGTTTGAAGATCCGCATGGATTATCTTCAAAATTCTGTTTCATGGGCTTCCAGGGGAGACTTAGTCATATAACCATGAGCTCATCTGAGGTAAGAGATGCCCAAATACAGCTCTTTAAAACAAAAATAATCATGCGGCCTTGAAATCTTGTGATTCTTGCAACGTATTTTTTGCACTTGTGGTTCAAGTGGTAGCTCCCCGTTTGAAATTGCCAGCCGGTGTTAAGATAGAACTGGTAAAAGGTACCTTGTGGCCTCAGAAATCAACACTACGGATGTTATTCAAAATAAATAATTGCATTCAAAGTTGAGCTTCAGCCCGTTTTATAAAGTAAAGAGTCCTCTCAGGATGTGCAGCCTCACTGGGCTCCACAGCAGTTGCAGGCAACCCGGCTTAAGAGAGTGATTTAGAAAGCCATGGGATTATCCTAAGTAATATCTAGATCTTGAAGTTTCATTCTGACCATGAGCAGTTTCCTGCTAATAATACACATCAACTCTTCAAGCAAAGGAGGAAAACTTCTGCAGAGTGCTCAAAGCTGTGATTTCATCCCCATGTGGAACTGGGCTGTTTAAAACCACTGTCAAAGACCGCAGCACTAAGGCAGGCGGGTAAGAAAATCAACTTCTAAGAGCTATAGGGTAATTTCAAGAAGGTTCAGCAGCAGCTTTTTTTTTTTCTCCAAAAAGATAACTCTTAAAGAAAGGAAGGTGGTGGTGACTCACCAGTGCCACAGAGATTCTGGGCATCAGGAAACACATCATTACAAAGAGCTATAGACTGAAGACAAGAGGAAAACTGACATCAGCTAAAACGGCACTGGCTTTGTCACCTGTCCAAAAAATAGCTAGAACACATCAAAAAGCAGCATAAACTCAGGAAATAAACACAGTTTTTACAACAATTTACTTATTGCAGGAAACCCCAAAGGACCACGTGTACCAATTTCACCAGAATTCTTTCATATGAGAAAAAGCTCTGTAAAAATTGCCCATGGTAGAAGATGCTGAATTGTGTTATCCTGTACAAAAGCACAACTGGAAAAGGCAGTTTATATTTCCAGTGTTGAAACTGTGCGCAGACTACAGTAGCATTTTTGAACTTCTGCTCTGATCCAGAAAAGCCAAGTTGCACAAGTTGGTTTCAAAATCTTGCTTAAGCCAGCAATATATGCAAACCCTGAAGGTATGGGGAAAGATCACTGCAAAGCAGCTGTAAGTTGTAACGAGCCCAGCCTTGCGAAGATCTAACATTCCAAATTGCTTTTAACCTGGTGTGTGTAAAATGAAGGTGTAACCTTTTTTTTTTTTTAATCATCAGGCATATCTCTATCTGGGTAGGTTACATGTGGTTTTGCTTATCAGTGACAGAGATATCCGAGAAGATGTGATAATCTGTGACCTAAAAAGGGGAGCAAAACCAACCCTGACTGGCAGCTGAGAGCCCTGGCTTCTGGCCTCCCTGCTGAGCTGAAAAAGGCTTGTGGGCCTCAAGGCTGGTCCATTTTGTCATTTATTGTAGGAAAACGCAGCAACCCTCCTTCCCTTGATGGTATCTTGGGCTATCATATACTGTACTTGTAGGTAAGCAGAGAAATCTTACAGCCCACGCTAAATCTAATCCTGTCAGATTTGGTCTTTCTGCACCCCAGCTCACGCAGAGGAGTTAGACCAGAAAAAAGGAAATTAAACAGCTGATTCCAGAGGAGAAAATAAAAAAAGAAAAAGAGCTGGTCCAGAGACTGACCACACAAGAGCTCCGTAACTACTGATTGAAGTCTTGGCTGTCACCCAGCTTGTTGTGTGCAGTTATCGCCGCACGAACCGCAGCTTCCACAGCTTTCAGCGGCAGGTTTTGCTGGAGCTGGAGTTTCTCCGTAGCCTTCACGGCTAGTTTCAAGCAGCAGCCAGAATTCAGCAATTCTGTTTGATTGCTGTCGTATCAGAAAGTTCAAAGGACCAGCGGGCCAAGGAATCAGGCCTAGGGAATACTTTTAAAGAGAGAAAGTAGATGCAGCTGATCACCCTCGGACTTCCCGAGGGATCCTGTTAGTTTTACTGGTGACTTCTCAGAGAGTCTCATATTTTATAAAAGCTTTCCCTTCCTTTCACCATTTTTCCAGCTAAGTACTGGGAGATGGTAAAAGTGTAATGAGGATTGCCTGCCACTAACCTAAGAGCGAGCTGGATTTTTGGAATATCCAGTAAAAACTCTACAGTGATAAGCTGCCACATTCGCACATTAACGCCTTCCCAGAAACGTGAGGACAACCTGGGGTTTGGTACTTCCAGCAGGACTTTGCAGTGGTGTACTGGGACTCCTGCATTTTACACCAGCTCGTGCACACATACAACAGCCCTATCACCCGTTTATCCACCTGATCTGTATGTAACATCATGGTAATATCCTGGAGTGGATAAAATAAATTAAGGAAACCACTAGAATGTACTCGAGGCAAATCAGCAAAGCTCTAAGGAAGTGAGTAGAGCTGTGTTTGCACCTATCGGTTGTAAGATCTCTCTCTGCAGCTCGGAGACAAAAGTTAGGTTTAGAAGATCATCCTGAAAGAAGATCATCCTGAAAGCAGAGTGGGCTGACTTTTCCCTCCATAGGCTTCCCAGTGTTCTTTGTCCTACACAATGGTACCTTCTTTGCCTTTGTCAACAGCATGCGCGGTGTCTTTGCTCTTAGTCATCACCTGCTCCCTGAGTTCTCGGCTTTCCCGGTCGTCCCAACCCCCATGTTAAAATTTTATCATAATTTAATGTGGAAATAGGGGCAGGGTATGTGGAGTACGTCGCAAGGCTGCAAGCAAAGCTGTTGAAAACATGACAAAACTTTTCATTGTCACCGAGTGAAAAAGTGGCCATTTGCAGCAAAAATGGTCTCGTTATTGCAAATGCAGTGAATTATTTGCAAGTGTGTAGGAAGTTAGGGCGAGCGGGTGCTTGTACCATTAGAGGGTGCTGGAGTCCACACAATGCTGATCTCACCCAAGTCCACCCAGCTCAAGAGCTCATCCTTCTCCATAGGGACCCGAGACTGATCTGCAGCAGTCTCAGCGCTGGTAACTACAGAAAGATAAATCACCAGGGATGGAAAATCATCATCTCGGTTTGTCATATTTATAGCTTTGCCCAAATATCGTTCAAAGTATGTCCCCTCAGCTGTTGTCTTCGTATACTCCAGAGAGACTGGAAGTCTGATCAAATACAGATAAAATGTCACATGAAATAACGTAAATGTGACATCTTCTCTTTTCTGAGTTCTTCATTTTGCACCCTAAATAACACCCTCTCAATTAGATGGTCGAGATCCACCTTTCCGTGTCTTTTAAAGGCAAAACACTGCAACAAATTGCATTCTATATACACACAGCAAACCTGTCCTCCCCATCCCTTTTCCTCTCCTGAAATTACCCAGTGATTCCCAAACTTTTGTTGCAGGCATTTGCTGTTTGGCACCGGACTAACTACATTAGTTGGCAGTAACTAAGCCTACAAAGCTAGAGGAGCCTTCTGCTCTTGCCTCTGCAAGAACCCTTAGAGAAGACTGGAGAGGGAAACAGGCTACATCCAGGGATATGCTTCCATCATCTCTTAAATCTCTGTAGCTTTCCAGCAAACGGAGACCTTGTCCCATGTGGACAAAGAGGAGAGGGGCTGCTGGGGACAAAGCCTGGGTAAGAACCTGTTGCTACAGCAGTTCAAACAACCCCACGATCAGCATGTGCTGCTGCTGCCTGCTCCTCTCTAAAACCTGCGTGCCAGTGATAGCTGCGGTGCTCAGGATTTCATGAAGGGAACACAAACAAGGGAAAGAAAAAACGCTGCTTTCCAGCGGTTTAAATCAACGCCCATGTCAGAAACAGAAGCATTTCCTGAGCCAAAAAGCTTTGCCCACCCAGAGCCCTGCTGCAAACGGTGAATACACTCAACAGGTTTCCACAGAGCATCCCACGGCTGCTTCTGATGGGTCAGCCCCCCCTGATCCTGGCTAGAAGCCCCACGCAGCTCAACTCTGGCCTCTGCCATGCAGGCAGAAGTGGGACAATGTCAGGGAGGTCTCTGACAGAAAGTAGGGTCTTTTGGATTGGGGGTCCTCACGTGGATCCAGTTCTCAGGCATATGTGATCACTGTAGCAGGACACACAGTTTCTGGTTTCTAAAATAGCTGTGTTCTGTGATTTTTTATTTTTTTTTTAAATCTATGTCTTTTTCAGTCACCCTCCAGTATCTTTTTTTCCCCTCACACTGCTGAACTTCGGAGCCAGATAAACACACTTCCAGCCAATTCATTATTTCCTTATCTTTTGAAACAACATATTGTGGAGCTTTGAGTCCTCTGACCATAGGGAAGCTTCAGCAAAACCCTTTTTTTTTCTTTTTTAAAATAATTTAAGTCTATGCCATCTTTCAAGAATGAGATCTACACAATTATGTGATTCTTTAGAGTTTTGTTTTAAACCCTAAAAATAAGCCTGTAGTCCCAGAGGTGCACAGAAGAGAACGACGCTTTTGTAATCTTACCAGATTGTGCAAATTGATTTTCTTGCAAATCTAGATTTTCTTGCAAATCTTGATTTTCTGCAAAACCAGCTTTTCTTTGTACCTGGTGGCCATGATTTCAGAGCTGAACGGCAGTGCCGAGCGTAGGCAGGCAGCATATGCCACGTGTAATTTTTTAATTTCCTGGAAGCAGCAATTCTTACAGGCACAATAGCAGGTTTGTTTGTTTTTTGTTCTTCATCAGACCTTTTATTAACATTCTGTTAGATCTCTTGACTGCACCTGGTTTGTTAGTGACTGAGTATAATGGCATCTTTGCCCTGGGCTCTTGGAGACGGTGCGTATGGATGGGGAAGGCAACAGATAATATGGATGCAAATTTTCAAATTACTGGTTTCATCCCCGAGGCACTTAAAGAGGACAAATCTCAAGGAAATAGGGAGAACAGCATGACTGTGCTTTTTGTTCCTGCTGAAGGTAGAGGCTTGAAAACACCGTTCACGTCCTTGCAGTATTTTCCTGCGCACAATAACGGAATGTGAATTTATTTCAGTTAGGAGAACCTGTACTCTCTCGATGAAAGCCTCATCCAGTGACAGATCATCAAGAGCTCTACATTTACCAGCCAGAGCTTGAAGAAGAGCCCGTCGCTTGCACAGGATCAAGATACCAGCAATCCAACAGGATGGTCTTTCTGACGAGCGCCCATTAACGATCCCTGGCATGGAATACACACTGGTTTGGACTAATCACTAATGAACCGAGAGGGAGGCATTTTCAACATTTAAGTCAATGTTCTCTTGACTACACAACCACTCGTATGGAAAAAGCAACTGTCTTTTTCTATTTATGTAATTTTGTCCATCTTACTGGAGGGTTGGTTTTGTTGGTTTTTTTTTTTTAAATGGTTTCATACTGATAAACCCCCTACATATCTCCCTGAACAGATCCGCTGTGACCCCAGCAGCACTCTGGTATTTGACCTCTGAAAGTAAAACACAAACTGAACCTTCTGAGCTGGAAAGATTTATCAGGTTTTTCCCTTTCTAAGACAGAGAGTCCTCTTGAGCAGTAATGTACAGACTTCTGCCTCAAATCTTCCACTGCCCTCAAACACATGATAAATACCAGTGCTGGGGCAACCTCTCAAACATACTGCTACCTCCTCCACAAACTGCCAAGACAGGCTTTGTAAGAAAAAATGAGCTTCATTTTTAGTTGTTTGGTTTGGTTTTTTTAAAATCACTGCCATAATTACTGACTTGATGTGTTTTCTTCCTTTCTTCTCCACCAATTCACACCCATCTCTAGGAGGATGCTCCAGTCTCATTCACATTTGGTGCTTCTTCCAAACTTCAGAACCTGTGTCAGTCTGGTAACTAGTTTGAAGACAGAATTAATTAAATTGGATTGCTAGAATGAATTCCATAATACCCTAGGAAATCTGTATTTGTAAACAGCTCTGTAACTGTTCCTAGGATAATGGAATTGTTTGGGTTTTGAAAAAAAACCAAACAACTATTAAATTATTTGCCTTTCTAAAGCCAGAAATCCAAGATACACAAAAGTTTACTTGGTCCTATGAACAATTTTTTTTGCGGTTTCATATATAAGTAATATATTATCTTGTGACTCAGAAAATGTAGGGGAAACCCCACAAGAATCTACTAAATACATGTATCAGATACATTCCTAAAAAGAACAACATTAGAGCTGATGAATGTTTACTTCCATGATCGTTTTCCTCTGTTAGCCTGAGCTGCAGGTACACAGAAAGCACTACACACAACAAGAGGACAAGAAACATCTATTAAGTATCTTAGATTTAGTTTGTATATCTGATAGTAACAGATCACCCTCTAGAGCATTAAAAATATGTAACATTGAAATATAAAGGACTCGGTGATGAAGCTTGTACCACCCTAATTAGAAGATTGGACCAAATTTCAGTTTTTGTCCTCAAGTTCTTTTTCCCAGTTTCCTACCTGTGGCCCCATAGAAAATACTTAGTAGTTCTACTCCCTCTCCATTGCTCAACTTCAATTACTTTTAGAAGGTTTTCTCATCCTTAATTATCATTTATCCAAGTTATAATTATTTAATCCCTTAAGCTCTTTTCAAAAGTCAATCATGAACTCTTCCCCACTGGTTTTCTTTTCACGATGCTTAACCACCTCAGCAGTGACAGAAAGACTCCAGCATAACTGATATGTGCAAGGAATCGTCTTCTAAGGGTGATCATCTAGAGATTCTAACGGATAAAACTGTTCATTTTGCTATGTTGTAGAGATAACATCCATTTTCTTCATTATTATTTCGCCTTCAATTCCCCTGCACATTTCCTTCACTTTCTTTATCTGATATGGTAAAGAAGTTGGTGGTAGAGAGAAGTCTGTAACTGATGAGATGTAACTAAAGCAATCAGAAGAAAAGCCTTAATTCAACTGCCAAAATGTTGGTGAAAGCCTGGTTGCCCCAAAGTTGTTTTCCAAAATCATGATTTCATTCTTCACCCCTGTATTCTCCAATTTTATTTTATTTTTTTCTACCTGTTGATAGTCCATTAATCAGAGAGTAAAGAAGATTTGGTGGGTATTGTGTAACTCAAACTGTTCTCTATTCCTAGCAGAGACCATTTCTCTCTTGTAATCTGGCACATAATCCATTTTAGCTTCAGCCCTGAGTAACAGCAAATTCTATTCACTGGGATACAACTGAATCCATCAGTGATGAATGTTCTGTTCACGTTGTTATGAATCTCCAATAAACCCGTTTCATATAAAACTAGGACACTTTAAAATACCTGCAACTGTCGCTTTTAGACTTTACTGGACAAAAAATAAAGTAATAGTGTAGTGCTGCTGCTGGTTAAACCTGCCTTTGACGGTCCACGTCCGTTTTCTCTCCCCTTACACAAGCTTCAGCCAGTCCAGATTCTGACTGCTAAGGATCTATTGGGTGTTGTGAATTATAGCTGATGACCCTGAGAAGAATGCAATTTGTTGTCAATTGTCCATTATAATCTGTGGGAAAAACAAGATACTTTTCTTGAAATGCTGTGTGAAAAACAAGTTTTGGCCCAAAATTTTCGGAACATAATATAACCACTAGGTTCACTCTTCTCCTACAACGCCGATGAGCCCCAAGAGTACTCACAAATATTGGCAGACTGAAGTAGGTAGTATTTTGCCAGTTTTTTTCCTGCTAAATTTCGTGTTTTTAACATAGTGATACATAACAACGCCCTTAATGCTATTCCTTGGAACTTCGTCCTGAAATTCTGTTTCAGCTCGCTTAGGTCCTAGGACATGTAGATCTGCTAGCGATACCGCTGCCAAAAAATAGGTAATGAATTTGCTGATAGACCCCCAAAAGGGGGGGGGGTTTCTGCATTTCAAACAACTCCATTTCTACTGCAGCAGGAGGAATAAAACTGAATTTTGTACTTCCAAGTATTATACGCTTTGGTTCCGCGTGTATCAGCGAGGCTTTCATTGAAATGTAGCGTTTGAGGCATCCTGTACCCAAAACTCTTATAAAACTAGTGTCTGTACCAAGCTCTGTTCCTACTGAGATGTACGTGGGAGACAACAGCTGAAGCACACTGTAGATATTTCTTCCCAAGACTTCACACGAGGCTGGGAGCTTCTTGTTTTCCTTTTGGTCATCAGTTCATTGTTACGTTGAGATCTAAAACGTCATTTCCACTCGACTGGTATTTGCTTCTTTATCTGGACACTCTCTAGATTAACACTGTCACTTTGTTTCAATGGAAGTCTCATGAATGAAGAAATGAAGTGACAGTGGGGATATACAACTCATTTATCACCACGGCTGTGTTGCTTACAACTTCTGGGCTGCGCTTTTCCCGGTAACACCGTTTCATTTATCAAGTCTCCTCCTGACGCTTGTATCCGTGGACAGTTTGCTTTCTTACAGCTCCTGCTGAGACACCAGCATATCTTGGAATCCTTGTAGAGAGCTGTATGCAGAGTCAGTGGCTGCATCACGTGAGGGATGACAGAAATATCAGTAGCTCATGGAGCGTAATTGAGTTTGTGAGATGCTAACCCCCGTGGAAATGGCACAATATCGTGGCTGAGACCTGGGCACCAAACACAGCCCTGCCTGGATCCTTAGCTCCTTCAATCACAAGTTGTATGTGTAAAGTATCGGGCTTCTCGTGGTTGCTGTTTTGTCCAGGACAACAGCCCACACATGGAATATTATCTTGTTTTTCAACCTTCTACTTTGGTTGAAGTTCTTTTCTCCTAACAAAACCTTTTCATCCCAAATTGAAACCATGGCTAGCACAGGCTTCTGAACCACTAATGAGATGTGGCTGTGGGAATCCTCAAGACCAGTAACTTTGAATCTGAACAGATATTTGTGTTTATGTAGTGGAAATATGAGAAAGCATATTTTGACTAATGGTATCACCCTAGAGAGAAACATACTTGTTATAAATATGTTCCATTGCAATTGCTGGAAATCTAACAAAATTGCCATAAACAGGACTTACATCAATGTTTCTGCTTGACCTTTCTGAGAGAATAAAAGTACCTTCTGGGAATGCAAAACAAATGAATTTTTTGGAAGCAAAATGAGTAACACAGCCCTTCCTCTTTATAAAATGGAGCCCCGATATAGCTGCTGCTGCTTAGTAACAGTCCCTCAAAACGATCCATAAAAGCACCAGATGTAAAGGTGCGCACGTGTGCTTCTTAACTCCGGGCTCTGATGCAAAACTCAGAAACACTCATGCTGTGGGCATGAGAATTTGAGATTTTAGATGAATAGCGTTTTCCAAATGAAAACCATATCCTTCTAGACACTGAGAAGCTATGGAATCAGCTCCCCTGACATGGTTGTTTCTGCCCGTTGAGGTGTTGTTGGAGCTGCGATCGCTGCTCCCTACCATTGCCTGGTGCTTCCTGACAACAGCTAGCGCTTGGCTACCTTGTCCCCTTAGGAGAAGGACATCCCGTCTGGCACAGAAAACCTGCTAGAAATAGTGTGATGAAACCCACAATTTTTGAGAACTTGCTTAACCTACAGAAGTACTATCGGCACCGTGAAAGTCGAACATATTTAATAGGACCAGAAGTGTACCAAGAGAATGCAAATAATAGGGTTTCTGCCCATAATTAGATAACTATCGATAAATGTACACGCAGAACTGAACTAGCACTCATAAAATTGCTTTTTTTTTCTTTTCCTTTCGAGCACTATCCCAAATGACCCGTTAGTTTGGATTAATTATCACAATCCAAATGATTTAAATATGTCATACAAATAGCTAAAAAGACTGGTATTGCTACTGACCCCCATTTTTTATACATTCCTAGCAGCTGATGCAGTATGTTCACAAAAGGAATACTATTAGCCTAAAAGTAAAGTGTAACAGAGCTCCTAGAAACATCCTCATCTCTTGCAGCCAGTGACTGCTGAAGCCGTTTGATCCCCTACCCAGCTCCTCAAGCCGGTGAAGTAAGAAACATGAATCCCTCACTGCAGCACACAGTTCCCTCATACAGTTTCTTTTAAAGCGAGGAAATAACTTAAAGGCAATTAGAATTTCTGATGCATTTATTACCCAGCAAATCACACACACACACACACAAAATAATAGACCATCATGTTTGTCTTGCAGAGCTTGATCAAGTGAAGCAGGCGACTCCTCAGCCCACTCCCAAACCCGCCTGAGCAGAACTCAGCTTTGGCAAGGCAGGTTTAACACCACCCGGGAACCCTGCCAGCAAAAGTACAGAACCAGTGCATTTCTAGATTGGCTCTTCTTCTGTGGCCTCTGCCAACTGGCTCCCATCACCACGGCGGAGCAGAGGCTGAGCTCCTTGGCTTAACCCTCTGCTACAAGCATGCAGAGTCGAAAGGCTGACTCTCACTGTCTTGGTACAGAAGTCTCGTCTTTCACAGGCAGTCATGGACTGGAGAGCGTGGGGTGCACAGCAGCGTTCTTCGCAATCGCTAGCAAACACTAGGCTGGAAGTTCAGACTTCCGAAGGACATCAGTAGATAAGAGTTATTCCTGCTCACCCCATCCTACAGCTCTCTTCTCCTCCCTCTCTCTTCACACATTCACATGTTAAAATTAAGTGGGTCTTAACAGATCCGTAAGCGGGATATACTCAAGTGTTTCCAATTTACCCTCAGTGAACTTGAATGAAAACCATTTGAAAATAAAATTCTGGGTGAAATCTTACAGCATTGCTACAGCATATGGACCTAATTTCAAATAGCACTTTGATAATGTCATGATCTGTTAGAAAGTGTTCACCTTATACCGAAGATATTCTACACTCAGTTGCCTCACTCGGTATATGTTCATCTTGCGAATCATAAGAAAGCTATATAGTGGACTGTGAAATCCAAACTTCTTCCAGAGCTCATTTAGAAAGATCATTATATCCTGGATGGTGCAGTTTGTTTCTTTTGCGAGCTTCGCGTGGTTCAACTGTTCACAGCTAGTAAATTCACATCTACTAAGCTGCAGAAGTTATCAGATGAGACGCAGCCCGTTCTAATCCCCACATGAAGTAAATAACCAATGAGAAATTAGTTCCAGCACGTGTAACAAATATTTGTGCAAATGGCATCTGATAAAGGAATTGGCTTTATTAACAACCAACTTATTCACACAATGGAGAAAAGGCAGGAATCTGTTCTATCTCTCCAGGCCACAGCATTTCTCAAGGGCTTCCCAGGAAAGAAAAAGACTTAACTGGAAACAAAAGTGCACATAGACCACATCTCCTGGCAGGCACGTTACTTGGCACTGGGAACACGGTGGTAGAAGTATGTTGAAGTAGAAGGGATTTGCACGATGTGGAACACAGGCGAAAAGGCCCCTGTGCTAATGAAAGCCTTTCTGCTGGGCTGCTGTCAGATACACTGACAACACCAAGGAGGCCATATCCCCAAGTTCAGACAAACCCTTCACTGCTAGGCACTTAAGGTTGAAGAAAGTAGTACATTTACGCCCAGCTTCTTGAGACTAAACAAGGGCCAGCGACTCCTGCCGTGAATCCAACTAACTGCTGGTTCTTCTAAACCCAGACAGGCAGCAGCATCACCCAAAGGGCTGGTCCAGCAACCAGGGAAAATGTAAAGGTCAGCACAAATTTGTGCTGGTGTTGGGCCTGTCCCTCTGGGTGGAATGAAGCTGACTACGATAGATTCATGCTCCTCAGAAGACTCCAAATTTGTAGGCACTCCTTAAGAGCCTCTTGACCCCACATGCAATCCAGGGTGAAAGAGTCTAAAACACCTCAGGTTCTCCCTACAACAGCCAGTTTTCTAGCACTATAAATTCTCTTTTGAGGAGCACTGCTTCAAATCCAGAGTGCTCTCAGAAACCTACTTCTTTGCAACGCTCCAAAATGAAGCCCGTTGCTGAATTTGTTCTAGGAGTCTGTCTGCTGTGTAATCCTCAAGACATCACCCGAGGTCCCCAGAGTCACCCCAAGCCTACCGGGGTTGCCCTTCAGCAGGTTTCCAATAAACAGTACATGAGCAAACAGCAGCAACCAGGAGCTCACACCGTGGTCCTGGTGTGATGCACCAGAAAGGATGCTCAAGTGTAGATCTGATCAAAATCAAACAAAACTGTTCGGCAAAGCAGGAAGCTCAAGCAGTCGTTTGGGACCAAAGGTGTTAGAGAAATGTTCACTGTATGTAGTGATTGCTTCAGGCACTGCTGAGTCCACGGAGTGGCTTAAGTGAAAGGCAGCAGGTCCATGTAGAACCAGGTAAATGTGCTGACATGAGAACGAGAACAAAGCTAAACAGAAACCACACTGCACTAAGTGCTGAGTCCTGGGAACTCCACTGCGTTTTTCCCTTGCTTTCACAAACTTCTGCTGTTGTTACAGACAGCTGGAATAAGAAGTAAAAAAGGCCTTTCAAGATTTAACCCTCAGAAAAAATCAGTGTTAAGCATTATGCTAGAGACAACCTCCCACAGCAGAGAGGGCAGAGATTTTGGTCAGTTGTGACAAATCATCTTCTTTCCCTTTCTTTAAGTCAGTCCCTTAGCCTGCAGCAATAGTTAAGGCCAGAGGTTTCTCAGGTCCTAGCAGGAGTAGCCCCTTTCCTCTGCCTCGTTTCTCCTTCGCTGCAGCAGCAATTCCTCGACCTCTGAAGTCTGTCATCTTCCCTCACCAAAGGGAAAGGAATGACAAAAGCACTCAAAGAAAAACAGAGAAATCCCAAGCCTCGTGTGTGACATAAAGAAAACAATTCACATGATCTTTATTTTTGTAACCCTCGTCCTCCTCTCACCCCCGTGCCTGTTGTTATCACTCAGCATGTTATTGTTATTACTTGAAATTTGTTTTTAAAAGTGCCTATCCAGT
The DNA here is from genome assembly GCA_024336885.1 of Actenoides hombroni. Classification (NCBI taxonomy): domain Eukaryota; kingdom Metazoa; phylum Chordata; class Aves; order Coraciiformes; family Alcedinidae; genus Actenoides; species Actenoides hombroni. The sequence goes on along the minus strand of WUAM01000170.1, from coordinate 447,072 downwards.
GCTGGAGGTGCTTGAATACACATTGAAAAGATACAAAACACATGTCTAAGTTAGACCCAGCGTTCCCTGAGGAAGGGCTGGTGTCCTCTGCAGTGCACTCCACACACTTATGGCATGAACAAATTATGAACAATAATAATAAAGAATAACTTGTGCCTATTTATCTGTTTGGTCTATGAAACTGATCTGTCAGTGACCCTGAAAACTCTTGGTGACACACCATGCCGTTGAGTTAAAACCAAGCTGCTCTTTCCATTATTTTTTTTTCCGAATAGCTTGAGTCAAAATCCCAGGGTAGGTGACACAGAGCGACCCTCCTGCTTTTGATGTGAATGGGAAAGGATTTGTCTTTTTATATCAAAGCTAGCTGGGAAGAGGAGGTGGGTGGCCATGAAAGGGGAAAGCCATGAAATTATCTCCATTGGTTTATAAGAAACAGCCATTCGATGGGATTTTGGGAGGGGGAAACCTTCTGAAAAATGTGCTCGTGTGATTCCTCCAGAGGCCAGCACATCTGAGCCAAGCGCTCGTATCAGGCGAGGGGGGGGCAGGGGGGGGGGCAGGAGAAGTTCTTCACTTAATTGAGAACACACTTGTTTGCAGAGTTCAATGTCGGGAACTCCAACATTGTTTTTAAAAGACAGGGTATTGTGTAGGTGTCGGAATTCAGAAGAGGCAAAACAAAAACGGATGGAAAAAGACAGCTGTGATGATTTAACTCTCCGAACACCTTTAGCCGTTTCCCTTCCTGTGCCCCACCAACTGGATCTCGCCCTTCTCTCTTGGCTGCTGCTAAGAGAAGCAAGCCTGTCTCCTCCGGCCCACTCCCTGCTCGCCTCTCTAACACGTTCTTCCTCCAGCAGCCTCCTCCTGCCTACACCCAGTTTACTGCATCGAACCTTTCTACCCTGCTGCCTTCCTCCCACAGCCACGTCCCCGGCTGCTGCTGCCCAGCCGAAGCCCAGCTGCCTCTCTGACACGTCCCGACCTCTCTCCTGGCTTGAGAGAGGAGGCCAGGGACGGGTGGCACTGAAAGGGCAGCCCTCATGGGTTCTCTTAGGAATTAGCCTCGCCTCAGGCAGTCAAACCCAAACAGTATCTTCATGCTGCACAGAGCCTAGAGCCTGCACCTCTGATGTTCTACCTCAGAGGTCTTCTGAACGCAGAAGGAACAGACATGCTTCCATTGACTATCTTAGCTGCCCCTTCTAAAGGAAAACAAAACCAAAAGAGACAGCACCAAACCCCCAAAATCCTTTACAAATCCCAAACAGTTTTCATGACTAAGGCAAAGTTGCTGTGGGAGTCCTGTCCAAATGCAGACAATCCATAGAAAGAGGCTGAAGGTAATTGGCATCCTCACACACTTCAGAATTTGCTGCCGCTCTGATGCAACGACGGCTTTGTATTCCTACTTTTGAGACTGACAGATGGAGTCAAGGAAGTTCCACATAACTCACATCAGGTTAAATTTAGCTAAGTATCACCCCTAACAGTTCAATGATGCCTTGGTCCTTTTATTTGCATTGCAGAACAAAGTAATGGAATTGCAATGGAACAAAGTAAAAACACAGTAAGGTATGGGTCTTTTTCTCAAAGGTTATAATATTCCTAGTCGTAATCAATAAACTAATTGCCCTGTGTCAGGATGATGGCCTAGGATTTACTTCAGTTATGAATAATTAATCATTATTGAAAGCCACTTATAATGCCTAGCTATGGTTGAAGCAACCGAACTAGTGTAGTAACCACGACATCATTCTGATCAATGTATTGTATGTAACATTTATATTGCTAAAAGATGTATTGTTGCCAGTTGAAGAGTTACTTTCTCTTTACACAAAATAAAGCTCTTACACCACAGTTGATCTGGCACCAGAGCAACGATATACTACTTTTGACTTAAAAAAAGATAAGGAGAGATGAGCAGGTACCAGTGTGGTAAAGGAGTGAGAATAAAAGACCCGAGACAGAAAGCCAGATTCGGGTTGATGTGATGTGTTCCTTTGCCTGAGTCTTTTTATCTCACCCTTTATATCTTGGCTGCCTTTACAGTAACAAATGTGGCTCCTCCTTCCTATCATCATCTGGTTTAAAGTGATGTACCACTTCTCTTTCATCAGAGGAATTTTGCCAGGAGAGAGAGAACAGCAAGGAGAACATTTGGAATTTGAAGATAATTAGCACAGTTTTACATAATAAATTGAAGGACTAAAGCTTTTGAAAGCCCCAGTTACAAGGTGATGCAGCAGAATTCTAAGTGCTCAGCAGCAGACAACTTTGCTTACAATAAATACTGAAGGACAAGAACGTGTAAATCTCTGTGTTTTAATCACGCTACTTAAATCACAACAGGCAACAGGAGTTGTATGATGAATGAACACCTCTGGCATAGACATATTTTCTTAGACAGTGCATATGCTTCTAACTCAAGGCAGGCAGGATATATTGCCACCGAAAACCTCTTTCATTGAATTATTGTAACAATACTAATGTGAGCCTTACAATTCACGGGAAGAATTTTTTTTGTTGTCTCTTAAGTGTTGATACAGAGGAAGGGGAAATACTGTGGTACCCCAACGAGATATGTCACCGCTTGCTCTCATCCGATGCCATCGTGACATCTAGAATCAAAAAGCAGGATCACAACTTCCTGACATAAATATTACTAGTTATGGAAATCCAAATAGTGGGGATAAAGGGTTGGATTGTTTAGTTAAATGCAGCTTCTGGTATTATCTTGTGGTTGGTTTGGTTTGGAATCAAATTACTTTTTCAAACTAGAAGACCTCTATGCTTCAGTTCACAAGTTGACATATTTGCCCGTTTCTTGCAGCCACTAATTTATTTTTTATCAGTTTCAGGGCCAGAGTGGAAGCAAGTTCAATGATTTTCTTAGATTTCACTTAAAAGCAGGAAACATGTCACAGTGTTTTTGTAGGCAGCTCAGTAACGTTTAGCAGAACCGCCAGTTTCAGACGATGCATTAAAATCACGGAAAAAAATCGGAAGAAATTGCACGTGTGTGGGGTCTGGTTGCAAATGCTGTCGTTATGCTCAGGTATAACAATCAGAACCAGGTATGGCTCACGTTAACATTTACTAAGAGATTATCAGCATAACCAGTCTATGGAGAGATGGATTGAAATAATAACGATAATTTTTAAAAGCCTTTATCCAACCTTGTGGTATTTCAGTTCTGAATTTTTCATCCCCTTAGGGGTGAGGCTGAAGGATTTGGAATCTGGATCTAGTTCTTCACTTTGTGGCTTGGTCTCTTTTCCAGTTCCCACAGAAGCATGTTCACCAAGATCTCCTGACATTTCTCTGCATTTTTAATTTATTTTTTTTAATGATAATTCGAAGCAAGCCCTGCCCTTTCCCCCATAACATTGGGGGACACAACTGCAGCACGTAAACGCTAAAAATTGCAAGCGTAGCAACTCTGAGAAACACAGAGAAACAAATGGTAACAGAACAGCCTTTTCCACGGGTTTTCTGGGAGTTCCACGGACCTGGGATCGCACACGCAAACCAGTTACATATAAACCAGAGCAGGTGAACAAACAGCCTGTGTGATTCTATGGATTGAGGTATTTGAGATTTCAGCCCCGGCCTGCCAACAAATCATTTTGCAAGAGCGGGTCTGTGTAATACGAAGTATTATCATCGTAGATGCCGAAGCCTTGGGAACATAGGTAAAAGCTTCATAGAAATGGGTATCTTGACTCTCTCAAAAGATAACCAGCGCTTTAAAAACTGCTCCCAATCCATGGAAAATACGGACTAAAAAATCGGCTCGCTTCCAAAAGATGAAATCAAAGCCCTGATGCCTTTTATCATTGTTTCATAGTAGCTAATAAAATATCTGCAATTATCCAAGGACACTGAAGCCTTTTATCTGTGATGAGTGACACAGCATTGTGTGTCTGGAGTTAGTAAGGTAAATACAATACATGCCTGTGACAGCATCTCAAGAAACGAAAATAAACAGAGATCCAGTTACAGATGAATACTGGCATAATCCTGAAATTGCTATGTCCCCTTCCATGCCACGCACCGTCCCAACCTCCAAAATGACTATTGACCTGCTCGCTTTTCCTTGTGCTTTAATAGCTGGTGGCTTTAGCCTGAGCTTCTGCAGAAAGAGGCCCCCAAAATATCTTTTTTTTTTTTTTTTAATTACCAAAAGCAGCCTCATCATTTAATCAAAAGCCTCTGCTTTAATCAGTGATCTCCTTCCACTCCAGGCTTACAGGGAACAGAGAGCATTCTTCTGTAACAAGCCTCTGCTCCTGAAAAAATGAGGGATTGTGTAGACATTGAAGGCTGAAATTCTCCCAATTTGCCCCAAGGGATGCCAAGTGTAGCTCAGAGAAGTACAAAGGGAACCTGTTCTTGCTGCTTTTCAACTGCGGCCCTACTTAAATTGCCGGGGGGGTTTCACATTTCATTCTCCTAAGGTTACTGTCTTAGGCTTTTCTGTAGAAAACATTAAGGACATAGGCCTCGCTTTAAACCCGCTTCCCTGGGAATAAGATTGGGCTCATAATCTTATAGTAACTAACGACTCACATGTTTGGTATTGTCTGTTTTTTAGTGTGTGAATCAACCAGCTGGCTATTTAGAAAGAGCTCCCAATGTAATCTGTTGAGACCTATACACACACAAACACACACTCGTGCGTACCCGTGGAATGGAAAGAAGGTGAAAAATCAAATAAAGCCAGCACTTTATACTTCACAAAGGCTTATCAGCTGAAAATTTCACATTCTTTTTAGACATTTGATTAAAGTTCTCACTACAATCTTAGAAGGCATATAAGCCAGTAATAGATACTATGCAGGAGGATCACTTGATCTAGCGTTGAAATGCTGCCACTTCAGAGTGGAACAGAGCATCTGGTTTACACATTATAATAGTTTGGGACATGAAATGAAGGTTCTTAAAACCACCTGAAGCTGTAAAGGAAAATGTAGGCAAAAGGAATTTTAATTAGCTGAATCACTACAGCAAGAGCCCTGGGAACACCGATGAATAAAGCAGGTAAGATTCTATTGCTAATAATGTTTTGACTCTTCTGACAAGCCCCAAAACCATTTTGTCTTGCCTCTAAAAGACGTTCTCGCCTACCTCAGCTGAAATTAAGGCTGAGCCTGCTAAAGCTGTAGTTTTAAACAGGGGCAAAGGAGAGCAGAAGTAGTGGCAGCACTGACCACAGCTACGGGCTGCACCCCGAGGGCGGTGAAGGCCGCGCTCTGACGTAAGGAGCCAGAGCCAAACCAGAAAGACGACTCCTGCCCGGGGGAGCAGCAGGAATTTGAGAGAACATCTACGCAGACAGGTGCAGACGGCCGAGAGCTCCTCTGCCAGCTATTCCCTGCTCAGCCTCCCAACCCCAGCAGCCCCGGCCGGCACATCGCCATGTCAGCGGGCCCAGAGCGGGCTCGTGTCTCGCCAGGTCAAAGAGCACCTACCGACACCCACCCGTCCTCAGCCCTGGTGCCCCTGGCTGTTGACAGAACTGGAAAGGAAGGGTACTATTTACCGACTGATGTTAATTTACACTAATTGTGGCGCTGAAGGAAGAGGGGCTGACTGAAGTTCCTATTTTTCTATCCTCTTTTTAAAAAAATATGTGAGACTGAAAAAAGAGAAAACTGATTTTCAAGGGTAGGTAAAGTGCAGATAACTCTTGTCTTCCCTTCCCTCCCCCCTCCACTTTTGACAGACACAATCTTTTTGCTCCTCAACGTGACAATCCCATACCGGATCCAGTAACTCCAACTGGAAAAGGCTGTTGTTTCCAGCACATGAGAAGACAAAGAAAAAAATGCACCGGAGCCTGCTTTGTCACAGAGCAAAGACCATAAATGGTGGTTGGGCTGATCTGAGACATTTAATATGGTTTCCAACAAATTCAGCTAGATCCCCGGCTTCTCCTTGGCACTAGCAACGTGAAATAGCCAAATAAGCAGAACATTGCCAACGTGTCCTCTCACCCAAGAGATGTGTGGCTCTCATTCTCGTGGCTAGTGAAGATACAATACAATACATGTGCAGAAGATGAGTACAATTTAATTTGCACCAGTCGTGGCATAGAAATACAAGCCACCACACAGAGCTGAAACGATGGGGACGGTGCCATCTGTATGTAATTGTTGGGGTTACGTTTTCCATTACATTTTCTTCTGGAGGAAGGGGAGGATATACAACCGGGTAGCAATCATAACAATCAGGCCTTACAAAGTATCAGTCAGAAATCACACTTGCGCTCGCTGAAGGGGTGATTTGCGTTTCATTCTGACACGTAAGAATGGGCTATTTCTAAACAATGTCACAGAAAATTACACGGAATTAAATTTTTATTCCAAATATTGTAAAGCAATAGGCCAAACAGATGGACAGGTATGGCATTACTTCATCTGTGGCACGCGAGGCTTGGCTAAGGGCCTGAGGAGTACAAACGTTTCAGCAGTCCTTAGGGGTTAACAGGCATTACACTCAGCGAGGCCCAGAAATTCAAAGATCCAGCTATCGTTGCTTTTTGGTTTAACCCTGGAAGAGGCTGCTAGAGTAGGAAAACAGCTAGCTAGGCTAATCGGCTGTCATTTTTAAGGGAAAACAACAACTGAAAACCAACCCAAAATAAGCCTGTATTTGTTTGTTCTGTTGCGTATATTTGTTTGGAAATTGAATACTTAAAAAGACCCTGAATACTCCTTATAGATTTATGAATATTACATAAAGACTCTGCCAAGTATTTAATCTGTTTGCATCTTCCTAAAGAATTCACTAGTAACTCACAAGTAAAAACAGAGGGCACAGTTCCATGAATATTTTCTGTAGCAGCAAAGACACCTAAGAAAGCTCCTAACACCTTCCACACCATCTCCCCCTTCACACCCCTTGTTCTGCAGTTCACCTCCATCAGAACTGTCTGCAGGACTGATCTGTAAACTCCAGCAGCGATCCAAGGGGATGGGGAAGCCTGGCACTCAAACAGGCTTTTTGAGTGGAGATTGTTTGTGGAATGACGCTCCGAAGCACCAAATTCCCTGAGCCTCTGCTAAAGATTAACCTAGAACAGAGCATTTTCCTTCCCGAATCCCTGATGGCATCAGCTTGTGCAAGGGAGTCCCACACAGGGCTCTATAGCAGGAGAGAGAAATAATTTTTATTTTAAATATACTGTGTCTATTTATCTAACACTCGTGAGTTATGCCAATGGAGCCAACAATTTTCCAGTCCCCTCTAAAGTTTGCCCAGGTTTTGTGAGGACTTTTGTTTTTCCTGGGAGCACTTTTCTGTAAAACCTCAGATTTGCATATGCATATTTGCATTCATAGCCAGAAAAGGGGGAAAAAGGGATAACTACCCAACTGCACAAAGCACACACTAGAACATATCTGTGCTGTTTCACATAAAGACTCTTGGATAGGCCCAAACAGGGATTAATTTCTTTGGAACTCTGACCTCTGGCAATCCCCTGTAGGTCTGGGAATACAAACACTCTAGGAGAGAAAAGTCCTGCAAAGCATTCGCACCTCCCAGATGACAATATACCTGTCGGCAGACGGCCACTCTCTGACATCTTCCGAGAGGAGCATTGCAGCCAACATGTTCTTTTAGTTAGAAAAATCTACACTGAACAGTTTTAACCAACGTTTGCCCATCCATCATTCATTCGGAACAGAATCTCTGGCAAAACTGCTGCAGACCAAGATTTTGATGGATAGGGACTGGATGCCCTTCCAGTGAAATCTAAGAACCTCAGCTTAGTTGTTTTAACTGTTAGAAGTGACTTTTCTAGCAAGCAATGCTTGTGAGATAGTACAGTAAAATAATTATTATGTTGAGGGTAAAAAAAAAAAAATACTCTTAGAAACCCTTCTAGACCTGTGTATATATATATGTTAAATAAAATCCTCAGGCCTGCAGAATGTAAGGGTTAAGCTTCTGCCCCCTTAATGTTAAAGTGTTAAATCTTTCCAGAGAGCCTGGAACTGCAACTGGGCAGTGCACACTTCGAGCAAACTGGCAAAGAAGTGTTGCTTTAGGCTTAGAAACCCTGTCTTTTCACTTCTGGGGCCTGGATTTATTCCAGCTTAATCCAACTACAAATTGTTGTCTTGAAAAGCCTGCAGCTTCTTTTACACGCTTCCCTCCTCCTTGTAGCATATAATTACTCCGCAATTAACATTCTTGTTTACCAGTGGTGATTTCTGAGTTGTGTCGGCATGTGTGTGTTTATGTAAAAGATGGATTCTTTATTAAAAGCTACATGAACTGACCCAAAGCTCTTGGGAAGGATAAGACAAATTGGTGTGGAAAACTGAAAGACCTTAACGATCCAAAGGGGAGTTGAGTATTAAGACAAAGCGCAGAAATAAAATAACTAATTTGGGGTTTGCTTCGTTTCTTTGAAAGACCTACCACAGAGCTGTTTCTTCTACCTGATGTAAATAATTGCTTCTGCAACGTTCAGTCTGTTCAGGGGCTGTTGTGTTAGAATAGTTGCAGGATGATAAAGTACATTTGAGATACTTTCACATAAAGAGAAATTAGACCTATCCTGCCAGAATAGTGACTCAGCCTAATGGGCTAGTTCACAAGCTGCCCTGGTCTTGAAAATCATGGTTCAAGTCTTAGCAACAAGGACCAGGTGAACACTGTGTTCTTCACACGGAGCATCAAGTTTCTGAGGCTTTGGCTGCCTGGCACCTGTGCTCAGACAGAGGTGTTACTGCACGCTCGATTAAATGGTCTCACTGCTGAGTTTCTGTGCAATCAGGTGCATTCAGCAGCAAAAAAAGATCCTTCAGAAAGAACCACAGACTTTAACGAGGTGCAGGAGTATTATGCTTTAGAGGTTCTAAGAGGACCTGAGAGTGTATAGGACCATTGCTGGATGGGATGCCATACAGAGCGAGGCTGTCTCTAGCACATAGCAAACAAGATTAAAAGAAGTGGGCTGGCTGCGTGAGTCACAGCTCCTGAGAGAGCAAAGAAGAACGTGGTGAGGGTGCTGGTGTGAATCAAAGAGGAGCTGACTGGCAGTGGATTCACATTACAAGCACTTTGGGGAAGCCTGGTCGTAACCTCCTGCTGTGAACCAGTCAGTTAAACCTTTGCACAGGATGGTGCAGGACTGTGCGCAAAGCTGTTCTTTTGGTGCTTGTGACATGCTCACAAACATGTTTTCTTCGTGTGAGTGTTGGTTCATAGATTTTCTGCTGTCTAAGATATTAAAACGTGCCCTCTGCTCACACCTCAGCATCTGCTGCATGCTGACAGGGTGACTGCTACGTCAAGGAGGAAAACAGGCAGTGACAGAAGGGTATTCTTGAACAATCAAGTAGAAGAGGTAGAGAGGTAGGAGAGAGGTTGTGGAGTCCTCTCTGGAGACTTTCAAGACCTGTCTGCACGCATTTCTGTCTGATCTGCTGTAGTTTTGTCCTGCTCTGGCAGGAGGGTTGGACTCGATGATCTTTGGAGGTCCCTTCCAACCCTGAACATTCTGTGATTTTGTGATTCTGTGAAGAAGGTGAAGAAGTAACATATATTCTTTTCTGCTTTGTGACTTTGTATCTGCCACATATTTAAACTTTCAAATAACAAACCAAAGGCCAATAAAAACATTTTAGGAGCGTCGCAATAAAGTGCCTTCTATAACAGTTTTTATGTTTTTTCCTTTCTGTGGAATCTCAGCATCTGAGACCCCAGAACTAAGTGACGACTGAGAAAAGAGGGAGCAAATCCAGTAACGTGCAACTGAAGACAGTATACATAGCACACGAAACTAGTGCCCAAGCAGCTCCCCGCTGTCTGCTGACGGTGTAATCTCACTTCCACCAACAACTGCAGAACACCACAATTACACTGCAATGCTAGAAGGATGTGAAAGTTATTTTAGCCATTTTATTTAAAAATAAATACAGGTGGCATACTATGGGAAGCCACGTTTAACAGCCGCCTGTTCCCGTGGGTGTTTGGAGACCTCCCCAGACAGAGATAATAGAAGAACTTAATTTCATTCATCTCTGTGTCCTCCACCAGCCACTGTCACCCCCTGCTCGCTTCGTGCCCCCCTCAGCAGTGGTTGGTGGTGGCACAATGATGCTCAAACCCATCTGCAGCCATCGGCACCTCCCGGGCCTCAGTCTATTCCTTTTACATTTTCTTTAATTCCCTTCTTCCTAAAGGCTTAGGAACCTCTCTTGAGTGCTGCTCTGCCCCTACTTCTCCTGGAAAAGAAAATAACAAATTGGACTTGAGTGAATTGAATAAATCCTTTCCTCAGAAACTCAATGAGAAACTTGTAATTTCTCTACCGCATTCATTCATGCTGGTTTTCCTATTTTCCTTCCCTTTCTCCTCGCCTATCAGCTACGCCTAGGCCTGCCAGGGCCGGTGATTTAAACTCATCTGAGCAAACTTCTGTAAGCTGTAGAAAGGCAGCAGAAGTATGGTGACTGCTCTAACTAGTCTGCTTCAGCTGGAAGATCAAATCAGTGGGCGCTAAACCTCCACTCTGATGATGATTAATGCCCTCACTGAGAAGCACAGAGTTATTTTACAAGCTTAGTGCATATTATTGATGTTTCTTTTAAATTTGAAACATGCCAGAAAAAAAACAAACCTACACATCACTTTAACACACATAATAAAATAAAAACATACACAATAAGCGAGCGAAAAGTAGTATTTTAGAGCCTGCTTCAACACCCTTTGCTCACATTAGATAGGGCTCATTTGCAAGAAGAGTTTACAGGTTTAAGCAGTCAGGTTTTAAAGCCTTTTAAAAAGTCTGAATCTTTGCAAAGTTCTGGGGGGTTTACTACAAAATTGCAATTAAACTGTGTTATGACCACACTGAAGACTTACCATGGATTGACAAGTCTGTGAGGATTCCTTTGTCCCTTATTATTTCTACTTGACTTAAAGCACTACCAAAGCTGAGCTTTACATGATGCTAAAAACATTTACCTAAAGCTTGGTTTAGGATTTGAGCCACAAGAGTATTTGTTTTGAGGCATAAAGAAGGCTCTGAAGAAAATAATTTGCTCAAGGCATAAGCTGAGATAATGTAATGGGCTTACAAATCTTGTGCTGCAATTTAAAGCTTAGAAGAATTTAGCTGCAAGATTTTCACTGAAACAACAGCAGCAACGAAAATAACAACAGCAAAGACCTGCATTTCTAAAAATTTAAGTGCAAATTTGTATGTAGAGAAACATTACCAAGCCAGGGAGTAGCAAACAAAAAAAAAATCTGAAACACAAGAAAAAGAAAGCTCTGGATCTCTAGCAATATTTGGCAAGTAGAATTTGGCACTTTGGAATCATCATGCTTTTCTAGTTAAGAGTGCAAACTATACTATTTGTACCAGAGAAGGATGAATCTTCTGGATGCAGCTGGAGGGAGTGAGAATCTCTTGAACAGCCATATGGGTTTTCAAGTCTGCCTTGAGAAAACCTACTTTTTCCTGTAGCTTAAATCATCTTGTCTCAAATATCTCCTGCTCCTAGTTGATGAATCTTCCTTACTCTTATTTTTCTCTTGACTAAAGGCAAAACACCAGCGTACATGAGAGATAACAGCTCATCCTGGTTGTCACTAAGGACACGTGGCCATTCAAAGAGTGGCAGTGTCTTTCAGACACTCCTGTTTCAAAAGGACACTTGGCTACTACCTCACCTAGTGGAGAAACATTGTTGGTAGCACAGCACCTTTCTCACCCAGCCTTCATCAGCTCCTCTCCATCTTTCAGAGGGCAGCGGCAGATACATCCATGAAAACATCCCTCATTCCAATTCTTAAGTACCCCAAAAGCGCGGGGTTTGTTTTTGAGCTTAAGTACATTAAAGACTGTAAAGAGCTTTTTCCACGGTGAGTGGAAGATGCAACAGAAGGTGAAAGTATTGTATTTTTTAAGTGTGGGGTGAGGGGAATCCAAATACAAAGCTCAAAATTCAGCTGTGGTTCAGTCTGTATGAAACTCTAACGGTCCAACTTAACGGTTACACTCGATGACCTTGAAAGTCTCTTCCAACCAGAACAGTTCTATGATTCTACTGCAAATGCAGATGCGGGTACACATCAGCGCTGTGGTGAGAGCATGAAACACCCCAAGAAACAAACCGGGGAACCACTTGTTAGGGAAAAAACCTAACAAGAATTTAATAAAAAACCCCATAATCTCAGCAGCAAAACGACTGAGGTGTTTCATAGGCGAATGTAACGCTAAAACCACCCTTCCACAGCCTCAAGAAAAAAACCGTGCGCTACAGCAATGATGAGAACTTGATGCAGTGTATTTTCCAACGCGCAAAGAGCCAAGAATAATATAACATCACCAAGCAGACTTCAAAGCCCAGTTCCTCCACTCACTCTTTGCTCCTGTGCATCCCTCCGATGCCAAAGCACACACGGATCGGAGGGCTCTGCTCAGCAGCTGCTCAGGATGTTTGACAGATTTCCCAAACTCTTACAGCACTTGTAAAAGAAGTTTCCAATAGAGGCTGCGCTTTGAACGCGGCATTTACAAGAAGCAAAGATTAAAAAAAAACCAAAAAACAACCCAAACAAGAGGTTTGTTTATTGATTGACTGACAGGATTTGCACTGATTTCCTGGAAAAACGCATCGCTGTGATTGTGCAGAATGTTCCCCCGTGGGACTGCAGATGTTCACAGAAGTACATGGAAAGACTGATTGCTCTAGAAGGGAGTCAGATCATTTTGGGACCCATCTACAGATAATGACAGCAAAGACTTGTTAATTGAGTGCGTTAATTAGCTTACTCTATGAACTACCATGAATTGGCAAAACTGAGAGCATCCAATTTTAAGAGCTACTGTATTTTCAGTGCCAATAAATTCACACTCCACCTACAAAAGCTTTTTAAGAAGCGAGAACACTTGATACCAGACTGTAGAAGAAGCAAATTGGCAGAGTAAAAATTTACAAATAAAACTGAAGAACAAAACATTCAGGAGCGTCAGCTGAAACCCTCACAACTACCGTGCTGGTCATGCAAGTAATAAATTTTCTTGAGGTTTAATGATGTGCTTCTGCTCTTGCACAGTGTGGGCTAAGGAGGGCTGGAGAATGGGTGGAAGTGAACCTACAGAACATGCTAGAACATGGGCTGCTGCCAGCATTTCAGAGTGAGCTCACTGGTGGGAGCTCTGCAGACAAACCAGTACACAGGGTTTAATTTGCAGATTTTTAACAATTTTAGGCTGAAACTTAAAGCAGATACGACTCAAGACCATAAATTTCTATCTGGGTTGTTATGATTATTATTTATAATTTATAGAGGTTTAGAACTGTGCCTGAAACTGGATAGCAAAGAAAAGTGATAGGACCCCTGACCTAAAAAATATCCTGTGAGCACTGCTAGAGCCAACTGGTTGTTTTGCTAGCTCCTGTGGCTGCCCACTGAATTAGGGCTGAATTCACAACTGGTAGCAAATCTCAAAACCAGGTCACTGCCACGTAGTTTGGCTGAACAAAACATTCACCTTCATCAGCCCTGACACCGACCCCAAATATCCCATTTCACTGACTACTCAGATAATTGGATGGGAAGTGGTTTCCACTATTCTTAAGCTTTTTTTTTTTTTCCACCAGTTTAATAAAACGTAGCATCAAAAACTCATTCTCACCCGCAAATTCCACATATAGCCAGCAGCATGATCTGCAAGGATACCAGAGATTAGCTGGGCTCCCAACAAGGCAGCACTTCCAAATACTCCATTAAAGTCCAATCAGTCCCTATGTTCTCTGACAACAAACCCGGGGCAAGGAAGACTGCACTTGGTGATCACTTTCCTTGTTCTTGGTTGTTTTGCCCATTTTCACAGGAGTTTATAACTTGGCCATAGTCTTGTGAGCTCTGGGTTGCATGTAAAAGATTGAATGCAGAAAGCACATTTGCTGAGCAGAAGTTCACCAAAAAAAATTTCTTTTAATATTAAAGCCATTAATAAAAAAAAGTGAAATAATAGAAGCCATATGAGCTGAGGGAAAAAATAGGGTGCTTGAAGGTACCCTGATGTTCTACGGTCCAGAGTTTTCCCATCAGCTCTGCCACTGGCTACTTTATTCATCAGTTTCCCTTCGCCATAAAACAGAGAACGTGGTGCTCATGCTATGAAACTGTTCTGCATTTAATAGGCTGCTAGTTTTAAAATGCTTTAAACATGGAAGCCATATACATGCACCACTGAGGCGGTTTCAGTTTTACGTAGACAATAACCATTAGTTTAATGTGTGACACTTTATATTGGCGTTTCAGAAAAACCAAGCCACTGAAGGCATCATGCCTTGGAAAACAACAAAAAGCTTATAGCATGAACTGCTGTTATTAAGAATAAACATCTGGCCTCTGCTATCTTGTTAAAATACACTTCTTTTGGGAACAAATGGTTTTATCAGGCACGAGAGAACACGGTTGTGTGGCTAAAGTGCATAGAGATCTTCAGCTTGCTTGGACAAATGACCATCTGTGTTCTGTTTGCAGCTACTGCTTCTGAAAGACCTTTGAAGGACCTGTTCATGTGCTAAAATATTTTCCATCAACATCAAGAGAGCAGGAGAAGAGGATTAGCTCCAGACAAGGTGCTTTTGAACTTCAGAACATCTTCAAAAAACACTGAAGCTATGATCATCCTTACCTCCAGCTGGGACCACAAGACTGCAGCACTAGGACATCCTCCCACCATGACCCTGTTCTTTCCATGCTGTCTGTAATCTCCTCCTCTTAACCTTAAAGTCTCAGAACAGCCATGACCTCCAAGTATTCTCAGGGCTCTTCTGAGACTTGCGCTTTACGATCTTTGTTTTTCTTTAGGCACTTCAGAGTTGGTAACTTGTAGCTTTCTGTTGCTTAAACACCCCACAGGTGGTCAACTTTTCTGTTTTTTAAAACTAATCTCTTCTGCAGTGTGTTTTTGATCAGATTCCTTCCACATTCGTGCTTTGTGTTTAGATAAATATGATTTTACTTCAAATAGAAAATTCAATCAGATTCAAACCCTGGTATACTTGAGATACAACATGCCCTAAAATTAATTATCTACACATGTCCAGCTGGAATTTAACTTTTTTTTTCACACAGTATGTTTAAGCATAATAGACACTATAACAATTATTTATACCACAGCCTGGAATGGCTTGGGTAAAACAATGAGAATCTTTTAAAAAACATGTTTTTAAAGATAAAGCCAACTAGCTCTTCAGCTTCAAATTTAGGTTTTGCAATAAAAGGCATTCTACAAAACATTATACCATTGGAAATGCTTTAAAGAAATAAATTGAATTTAAAAAGTTCATAGTTATTTTTGTGAAGGGAAATGTGGTGGGGAGTTTGGATTCGAGATCGCACGACATCATAAGTCTTGGAATACTTGGAATTCTTGAAAGACAGTGGAATTTCCAGAGGACTAAAAGAAAGCTGATGGTGTGCCAGTTTTCTAAAAAGGGTAAGTTGGACAGCCTGGCCAAAGACAGCCTGGTCGGCCTTGCTTCCTAGACAAGAAAGTACAGCGAGCACAGCAAGCACAGGGATTCAACCCATGCAACTCAAAAAAAAAAGAGCATTTATACCTAATCCAAAATCAATGCAGGTTTACAGAAAACTGCTCTGGCTGAACTTCATCAAAAGCTGTTCATTGAGAGACTAGAAAGACATATTAAGAGGATTTAAAATGAACTAAATGCATTTCACTGGGGAGTCAGAAATACGCTTGCCTACTGATAATCACAAAATGATTTTGAGACTACGTTATTTTATTGGTGGCCAGGGAGAAACATAAAATCAATATTGACCGAGGGTGGTTGTAAGCTTGGTCACCAATAAAGAGTGATCTGCATCATGTGGTAAGCTGGCCAACAACATCAACTTGAGTAGAGCCAAGTCTAATGTCCTGTGATCAGCCTACAGCCTTACTGGAGGGGCTTTCATCCGCTCAACAGCAACTGCAAGTCCTTTGCAGGAATCACAGAGGATAAGCAGTAAACTGAGAAACTCTCCAATGCTACATCACAACCAAATGCAGAATATCCAACATGGAAAGCGTGGTCACATCACCTCTGGGTATGGTGCTGGTGCAGCTGCTACCCCAATACTGTTACAGGTTTGGTATCAACAAATTCCGACTTGATCTTATTCAGTTTGGTTCAGGATTAATAACTAAATATGTTGTGGGTAATGGTGTCTAGGAACTACATTAGTTTAGCTTATTAAGCAGAGGATTCCATGCTAACTTTGTCAGTACCTGAAAGAAGAGAAGAAATCTAAACAAAGAAGCACGTCAACCTAGAGACAAGAATGCTTTCAAGTCCAGTGGGTAAAAGGTACACAAATACAGACTAGGAGTTAAGGAGCAAACTTAAAACACTCTGGTTAACAACTGTTGGAATAAGTGAAGATAGACTGTGATGATTCAGTGGGAATTGTAAGATCAGGATTATTCTAGTTCAATAGGCATTAATGTCCGTGACACACAACTGTTCTACCTGACCACAGGAGACCACTCTGGACTATACTCTTGATGATCTGTAAATCACCAGAACATATCACCTTCCCAAAACCAACAACTGGCAGAAATTCACAATCTGACCCACCTGCTCCTCAGCAGGGTAAACAGATCATAGGTATCGAGGTTGGCACGTTTATGTTGTGTTTATTAATATGTAGTCTGGTTTGTGCCTCACCGTGTCTACGCGGCACCGTTCTATGCCATCTGAGCATCCCCTATAGAAGGGTCAAAGTGAACCCAGGCCGATCAGATTTTGCTGTTTGCATCTGATCAAAATATGTAAAAAGCAGTATTACCTTCACGAGATAACATTACATGATTTAAATATTCAGATTTTAATGATTCAGAATGTTTTTATTACTAACACATGCAAAGCAAATATTGCCATGTGCCGTTTACATGACTATCACATGCTTTTATAAACAGTGATAGAAGTTCACATTTGTATTCATTCTTGTCCATAGAACAAATCTTCTCTGGCCTTTCTGGGCTATTTTAGATTAGTTTTTGAAAAGTTCATAGTTACCTAACAGCTTTGAGCTGGCATGAAGACACGTGATGCAGAACATGGACTTTATAAATTTTTGTGAAAGATCAAAAGGAAAGAGGAAAGCAGCCAGCATCAAACAGGCACACACATAATAACAAATAACAGGGATAAAACTTGTGTGACCAATACTAACCCAAGGGCTTGGATGTTGAACTCCTCGTCTGAGTGCCCAGAAAGGATGGAGTGAGGACCCTAACTTGGAATTTCCTGGCTGTCGTCAATTCTGTCACAACCGTAACGTGTTTCAACATGTTTTCAGCTTTTAAATTTTTTCCCTCCTCTTTAATATAGCCTAAACTAGACATAAAATGGAAAAAATGTACTATTTCCACTGAGCACTGATGCCTTTGACATCTGCTTCCAAGTGTTATTCATCACCACGCAGTGTAACAATCCGAGAGCAAGTACAATGTACCTTTTGGAAAAAGTGAGTCTCTGCGATCGCTTCTCATAACAAAGCCGGCTCCGCTAATTACAGCTCGATGGGCCATCACAAAAGAACAGGACAGCAACCCACCTAGGACACCCCGCCTCGCAGAGGGCAAAAGGGACATCTCATACTCCCTTTTTTTCATGTATAGTTTCCAATTATTTTTTTTTTATGATTATTTTTTTTTTAATCTACTCCCATCCCACAGTGGTAGGATATTATGCTCACAACAAATTTTGAGAACAAGGAAAGCAGAATTTCTGAAAGGGCAAAGGTCCTGATGAGCTTCTATCTCACGGTGTGGGCTAAGCCAGGTGGCCTTGAGGAACCCACTTTGTTTTTCAGCGCCACGGTTGCAAATACCACAGAAGACAGAATGCATCATCAATGTGTTGGAAAGATGATCCGAATTCAACACACGAGATTAGTCAAAGGTAATTTCACAGCGATGCCTGTAGGAGGGAAGAAATTCATGTGTGTACCTGCAAAGTGTGCTGGGATGCTAGCAATTATAAAATCACCATGACTCGAAGGCACGGCTGCAAACAATTCACCCTAGAGTGGGATTGACTTTGGCAGTGCTGTACACATGCCATGGAAGGTCATTATTCTGCTCTCTCCTTTCCACTGGTGAATCTTCAGCTGGGAAACAGAGGCCGGTTTTAGTCACTGTACTCCAAGATAACTCTCAAAGAGAACCCAGAGAACAGCCAAAAGATTATCCAAGAGAAAAGATCCAGGTGGATCTCTTTAAAAAAAGATGAGAGGGTGCAGATGAAAAGAGTTTTCTAGTACACAAAGGACTGTCTACTATCTGTACTGTAAGAGGCTACCAGTTTAACTTGCATTGAAAACAATTTAAAATGGGTGTCAAAAAAATCTGTGTCATGTGAAACCAAATACCAAATGAATAACCCCAAATTTCCTTTACTAGAGGTTTGATGAGCTGGTTAGATGAGTCTGTCAGGCTTCAGAAATCTCCCTTCCAGTTCTAGACTTCTATGGTTAAGAGTTTGGGTTCCATATCTGTGGAACAGGGTTACCAATACATCCTTCTACATCATCAACCTCTACACATGGAAAGTACTGATGAAAATGCATAAAGAAAAAATTTTGAGGCCAAACCATGTTATAAACCACGAAAATTATCCAATCGCATGCTATAAATCTAGTAGATAATACCCTTTTCTCCCAACTGTTTTTACTTATAAGCATCTTTTACTATCCTGAAGGTAGACTTGAAAAGAGAAAAGCACTTGATTTGACTTTTTTTTCTTCATCTGTTCAGTTTTAGATAAAGTAACAGCATGAGTGGACTCATACTTAACATCTCAGGGTTCTGTCTGTGGTAACAGTAATAATTCAGAATTTTTATGTTTTGTCTAGATAAATTTGAAATAACCTGCAGCAGGAATTGGCTGCTGCAGATACTGGCCCATCATGGCTCCAGCAAGAAGCACTTCAGAAGAGGAGCTGTCTACAGCTAACACTGTTCTCCCTTTGAGATCTCCTCAGGGTTTCCACACAAACTGAACTGTCCTCTCTGTTGAACACAGGCAATTAAGAATGATTCACAGAAAAAAAAAAAAAAAGCAAGATCTGAGTCTGCACAATTGTATTCTCCCTTCAAAGTAATACTCCCTTACATCTGAGTTCTAAGCATCATTCTAAAGGGGGAAATGGCAGGAAAATTAAACAAAGGTTACAGCAGTGATGTTTGTCATTGATTTTTACTCTCTGTGCAGAACTGGCATTCAATTAATCATGTGAAGTGTCTGCTTCCATGTGTTCAACAGCAAATCCAGAGAAATGTGGGAATAAATGTGCATCTCTGTTGTCATATGGGGGACACGGAAAAGAATGAAGTACCAGGTAAGGATTTTTATTTTTAGATACAAAGTATTATAAACAAGTGATGGCAATTACCACTGGCAATTTAGTAGATCTGAACCTGCTGATGTGTCCAGCAATAAAATGAATTAGGACAAGTCACAGAAATTGTCCAAAGTCAGAAAGCGAAGCCTGTGAACAGCTAGCTGCTGGGATTTCTCCTTGGTCTTGCACAGGACACTCACAGTCATTGTGCTGCCAAGTTCTTAATATAGATCTTAGCCAAAGTCTACAGAAATCCAAAAAGTTATGCTCAATGTCACTCTTTTGAAAGAATCTGGGCTCTGACCTGGGGTGCAAATTAACTTCGGCGCGCTCTTTACAAAGTGCTGACATGGAGACATTACTTAATTCTTGTGCAGCAAGGGTGACTTGTATGGATCATTTAGGGCTGTCAAAACAGGCTGTTCTGTGACTAAGGACTCGAACCTGCCGGCACTGCTGACATGGAGCAAATTCTGGGGGAAGAAACCACGAGCCTACTGCTCACACATTTGGGGAGCAGGTCAGTTTAAAATCCTCTAGCACAGAAATGATGTTCTTTTCCAGAAGAAAATATTTCATTGAGTTACTACAACAAAAACAAAAGCGAGGGTGTTGTAACAAAATCATTTTTAGTTGCAGTCTGCAGTAAACACACTGGTCAAACAAAAGAACAACTGCCAGCTCTGCCAGTGCTCCTCTTAGGGCTTCGTTATCCTTTGCATTAATTTTGAAATTAAGCAGTTTGTTCATCTGTACTTTGTCTCCACCCACCCAGGAATAACGACCCCTGTGCCAGTAAATCCAAATATATTCTGTTAGTTCTGATGCTATTGTAAAAACAATCCAAACAAATCCAGAAGAGCTGCCCAGCAAGTCACCCATTCTCCAGACTGCATCTTCTTATCACTCTTGAATGTCATAGAATCATAAAATGGTTTGGGTTGGAAGGGCCTTAAAGATTGTTTAGGTTCAACCCCCTTGCCATGAGAGGTTGAAACTAGACCTCCCACTAGTCCAGGTTCCTCAAAGCCCCATCCAACCTGGCCTTGAACACTTCCAGGGATGGAGCAGCCACAACTTCTCTTGGCAACCCGTTCCAGTGTCTCACCACCCTTACTGAGAAGATCATCTTCCTAATTCCTAATCTAAATCTCCCCTCTTCCAGTTTGAAGCCATTACCCCTCATCCTGTCACTACAAGCCCTTGTAAAAATTCCCTCCCCAGGTTTCCTGTAGACACTGGAATGGGGTCTCTCCAGAGCCTTCTCTTGAATATGTTATCAAATAAAACACTAGGACCAAAACTATTGCATGTCATCCCCACAGTCCCAATCACACATAGCAGGTCACTAGAGACCAAAATAGATGTCTATTTTTTTATGCAGCTAATAGTAATTCTGCTAGTTTCTTCCTCGTGGCTCCAAAATGGTGCTCCATGAGCCACAAGTGCATCACCAAAAAAAAAAAAAAAAGAAAACAAAAAGACTTTAGGATGTTTGTGAACTGTGATGCCAAGGACTGAGTTTCTCTGCTTTTGAAAAGACCTGTGAAATTAAGAACAGAGGAACTACTGTCTAGTTTAGCCATCTAAACCATTTCCAGAATTTCTCAAACAGCGTTGTTCTATCTTTAAACGGGGAAAGGGGGAGTAAGAAAGAAAGAAAAAGAAAGAATTTCACTGTTCCTTTGCCTGACTACACAGTGTGAACATTATTGTGTTTCTGTCACCATCTCCTGGAGCGGACACCCCAAGATGGAAAGAGAGGAAACCAAGTGTGTCATTTCAGCTGCACCTACCCACTGCTGCTAGATACCAACGAACCCTCTGTTGAGAGAGATGAGAAGTAGAGGTTCTGTTTGGCATGGCATTAGAGGGATAAACAAAGGGCAAAACATCCCCCAAGTGCAGCTGAACAGCTCTTTGAAACTCCTGGTGTAGCCATTTAATCCGAAAACAGCTGGGATGGAAAATCTGATATTTCTTGGCAGTCCGTGTAACATTTCCTTCTCACTGGTGAAAAGTATGATCCCGAGGGTTTATAATTAGGCAATAATTAATCAGGCATACAAGCACCTCACCAAATGACACAAAGCTTCAACATCTCTGAACATTCCTTCAACTTCTTTCTGCTTTATCCAAAATACACTGTGAAAATCAAACTCCAAAGTTAAAGACGGGGAGGCTGCCAGGTGGGCTGAGGAAGGTCACAGCACCAGTCAACAGTAACATCGAAACATGTGAGCGTTTCTGCTCTACAGCTAATCCAGGAGGGGAAGATCTACACACACACTATGGTTGAGTAAGATTTTGTGGTTTGAAGGAGGATATGACAAGGGCACCTATAAAGAGAGGTGCTCCAGGGACTAAACTTGAGTCCAGATTCAAATGGAACCTCTTATTTCAAGCTTCAATTTAATCTACCGCAAAGGAAGAGCTACCTGCACAGTCTGGACCCGAACATTTCCAGAGGTCAAAAGGGCCCACAGGTTGATTTTCAATTACAGCTCTTGGAATAAGCTGCAGTACATTGCACTGTGCTTGTGTCAAGAGATAAGGTACAAAAGGTAAATGGCAGTAATGGCTTTTCTGTAGTTGTCAGTACTTATGTTGTTATATTTTCAGTACTTCCTCAGCACTCCAAAGACCACTGCAAAGGTAATTGTTGACACTGACCGGATCCCATCAGCCTGCATAAAAGCAACATTTTAAGACTGCACCAGTAAAGAATACGCCTGTCAAATCAGCTCCGAAGTACAGAAGAGAACGAAGGGACAGATTGCAACTGTCACTGAAGATAATAACAAAAGATCAAAAAAAACCCCTTCATCTTCTGACTTAAAGGATAACCGTTGCTCGGGAAGAGAAAATATGCAAAAACCCTTCTCCCTTTGCTGACATAGTATCTCCATTCCACTTAGAGCTGTAGCAGATGGAACTTTTTTGTAACTTTTTTTTTTCTCCCCTACTTTTTTTTTTAGTAACATTTTCATGTTACCTTTTACAAGAGAAAGACTCATAGGCAGAGAAGGAGAGTGCAGACGGGACCAAAACCTGCATGGCTGTGTTTCACAGGTCATTTCCATTACCTCTAATTTCCATTGATGTGCAGTAAAACCAACCAGGCATGATGGGAATGGGCAGGCTGACAGCCAGAGTGGTGACCTAGGGTTTGGCTGCTTTAACATACAAAGTCAAGGAGGAGGCTTTGAAGGTCTCTTTCAGCAACTGCTGTTTCTCACCATCACATGGCTTTTGGCCCCTCTCAGAATTTTTGGTGATCTCTTCTGGTGCCCTTTGTTTTCCTTATAATTTTGGTGTTTTCTTTTAGGGAGTGAGGACATGTATCCTGGAATAAACAAATGTCATTCTTGAGTCCTAAGGGGATTTGAAATCACAGAAAGATGGATAATGATTTGGATTTCAGCCTTTGCCAGGAAATTCTCTATTGTCATTTGAATCCCAAGAGAAGCAGCTGGGAAGCCAAAGTGACAGAGACTGTGTTTGCCCTGGGAACTCTCTTTTCTGTCTCCAACACAGCCTGAAAACAGGCTCTTAAATTAGCTGGAATCCAGCCAGTGGTTTAAGAAAACAATTTAAGATTTCTCTATCTTGCTGGCCCCATTTATCAGTGACATGTTGACAATTATAGACCTTCATCTTCAAGCTTTATATCTTTAACTACTCATTCTTAATAACCAACTCTAGGGCTGGTGTGCTCTCACACCTTCATTCATAGGAACAAGGAAAGAGAAGACAGTCAGCACAGCTGTCCCCGTTACAGGCTAGATGCCAGTGCAAAGGCACTAGGAGAGACATCCCAGTGAGAGCCATGACTAAAAAAAGTAAAAGACATTGAATGAAAAATCTTTTGGCTCATGTTCACGTGATAAGTACCATCCAGCAAAGTGTAATGTTTCTGGAGGCAGAAATACCTACTGGGAAATACCATACCTAAAGAACAGGTACAGCATAGGGATCCCATAACCAGCTTCTCTTCTTGGCCTCTTGGACCATCACGTTTCAAACCAGACACAGAAATATCAGCTGTTGGGATTGTCAGCTAAAATGAAGAAGTTTGAAAAATACGTTTTTCCTTCATTTACAGGTGTCACAGAGCAATTTGGCCAAAACAAAGGAAGTTAGGCAAGATTTCTTGTAATTCCTTGATAATCCACCTCCCAACTCAAATAAACACCACAACCACACTAGTTCCTCAGTAGTACCACCTTTAGCAAGGAAATGTGCGCTTAACGTACAAGGCTTTCTGCAGACTGCTTTGGAAACAATTGCTATAGAATGTTTAAAGAAAGTGTCTTCATCTTTATCTAAGTTTGGTGGCATACGAATTGCTTTGCTAAAACTCACGTTGTCTTTGTCAAAACAGATCCGAGAATCCTAGTTGCACTCGCTCAAAACCCAGCACACCGGTTGCTTCACGTCGCCGAAACTTGTGTTACAACTACAGAGGGGTATAAAATGCCTTTGCATTGACCATGAGTGAGCGTGAACTGGCAATAACCATACTCCCAAGCAAGCAGATGACTAATGCGACTGGTGTCAAAAGCTGGTTTTTATGCCAAGCATTTCATTCCAACACTCACAAATGACTATGGTGCCACTGAAACAGAACCACCTTTGTGGCAGACGGTGGCAACTAAAAACACATCGTGCAATGTTTCAGGGAAATAAAATGTTGGCAAAGATAACGTTGGGAAAACTCCACTCCTGTGAAGGTTGCTCTGGGAACTTTCAAGCGCGTTTCAAGTACGTGTGAGTATTTTCAATTTATGTAGTTTCAACTACATAAGGCAGAAGCAAGACCTCGAGATTATATTTTAAAATTTCTTCTTTGCTCATCATCCTGAGAAACTGAATAATACTCAATTTCTACTTTGTTCTCTCCAGTTGACTGTTGAGACCAGCTGCTATACAAAATGCTGAGAAGGAACTAAAAGTATTTGCTAAACATTTGCTGAACTACAGGCAGGATTTGACCCAGAGGGAAGTGGAAATAGCAAAGTTGTTCTCCATTCACTGATGTGAACGTACGTGGCAGGAGCGCTGAAACAGTTGTGGGCAATCACCACTTTGGGCCAAGTTCTGGCGTAAGTCAGTAGTAATTGCACACAAGTACACACATAAATGAAAATATCATCTTGCTATTTGGGAATTAATCAAAGTATATAGTTACTCTATAACTTGAATCTCAAAAGAGATCTAGAAGCAAATAGTAAATTGGCTGAAAGATGCATCTTTAAAGGAAAGGAGGAGGGAGCGTCAGGATAACAAAATGAAGTATTTTGACTTTTTATTGTCAAACATACTTTTGCTTTGAGTTTGATGTGAAAAGTATTGGGCCACTTAAGAATATAGTAACATTTACTGCAAGTTTATTGCAAACCAACTTGAGATGCTCAAGAATTCTTCAATTCTTCTAGTCAATCATTCCACCCACTGCACTCAGTGGAGTCAAAATCAGTTATCAAGCATATCTTTGGCTAATATGTGGTGAATAATTCTCTTATTAGCTAAGAAAAAAAAAACAACCCAACAACTGCTGACAAAGCCTTTTGGAGAATATGGAAAAGAGGAATGAATACTCAAGAAGTAAAAGATCTTTCTAATGCACATTCTGCTGGAATGAATAATGTTGAATAATTATCTCTACTTGGTCACAAAAAAAAATACCCCAAAACATAAATAAAAAGCAAACAGCCTCCAGGAAACAAGATCCCTAGTTTTCCATATGCTATATGTGTTGGTGTTGTAGTTGGGCTGCTTCTTTTTACAGCTGCTAACACTTTGCAGAAGGGCTGAGAGTTCTCACTCTGAGCTATTGTCTTCGTGCCCTGAACACACGGGCTCTGTGGTGATTAGGCCAGGACATGACAGAAAACTATATCCAACAATGTTTCTTTGGGGAAAGCGGTATCTGATGAAGATATGAAATATAAACAAAATTTAAAGCTATTACAGTGCCTGCTTGAAAAGAGTCCAGAGCAGAGCCACAGAGATGATGAAGGGAGTGGAACTTCTCCCTGCTGAGAAAAGGCTGAGGGAGCTGGGGCTCTTTAGCTTGGAGAAGAGGAGACTGAGGGGTGACCTCATGAATGTTTGTAAGTATGTAAAGGGCAAGTGTCAGGAGGATGGAGCCAGGCTCTGCTCAGTGACATCCAGTGACGGGACACAGAGCAACGGGTGCAAGCTGGAACATGGGAGGTTCTGTGGAAACATAAGGAGACACTTTTGCATGGTGAGGGTGACAGACACTGTAACAAGCTGCCCAGGGAAGTTGTGGAGTTTCCTTCCCTGGAGACATTCCAAACCCACCTGGACAGTGGGATCCTGGGTGACCTGACCTAGGTGATCCTGCTCTGGCACTGGGATTGGACTCAATGATGTTTCAAGGTCCCTTCCAACCCCTAACATTCTGAGATTCTGTCCCTCTTGGAGGTTCAGTGTTATCCAGTTTCACCAAGTTGCCAAGAAATGTTAGTAAAACTTGGCAGATGCAGTGAAGAAGCCCTATAGTTCCACATCTTGTGTTCGTGACAGTTTCAGAGGGCAACAGGCCTCACTCTGATCTTGCTTATGATGACAGAAATCCAGTAACTTCACTGGAATCCTTCCTCATTTGCACCTGTCTAGACAAGTCAAAGCAGGCTTAACTTTACACCAAAAAATATGCTTAAAGCTATTTTGCCACTTTCTAGGGTGGGGTCACCCCTTCTGAAGTCCTGTAGATTACCTTGAAGAACTGTTAGAACTGGAAAACTCAAGTGCCCTAATGCAAAACGGGGTGCTACCAATGGTCTTAGAGCTTCCTTTTGTTTTTATAAAATTAAATACGTTTTAAAATTTTGAGTGGCACATGTGCAGGTTACAGCAGACACTCAGAGACCTGACAATCATAAGAAGCACCTTCCCACCCCCATTTGCAGGCTTGATGATGACCAAACTGTGGTCCAAGTTTTTGACAAGAGCCCACGCGTTAACGGCAACAATGAAGATGACAGTCATGGAATAAACAGAAATCTGTGTCTAAAAACCTAAAGAGAGAAGAATTCTATCTAAATACCTTTTCTAACCAGTTCAAGGTTTAACTACAGATTTACTAGACTAGGAATTAAAAGCTGCTGGCTAAAACGTGTGTTCTCTATAGCTAAAATCAAGAAGCTTTCAATATAAATCAAGGTATAGCTACTTATTTGCAAGAAATGACTCCTATGAAGCAAGACATGAGAATTACCAGGTAGCAAGTTGGCACAATAAACCCAGAGAAATTCAGGAATGCTGATGATAGAGACAGATACACAGATTCAGCTGAAAATAGTGAATAAGTAACCATAAAGCACTCAGCACACAATAAGAGATGCAATCAGAAGTGGTTAAAAAAAATTGCAATGAGATGATGAATTTGTAAGAGTTAAAAAAACTTCGTATTAGAAGTTTATATGTCTAAATTATATATATACTTTACAGAAGTATATATACTATGCAGAAGTATAAATGAACTGCAAAAACACTCGAAAGTTGGTAATTTGAAAGGGAAAAAAATATTGCTTTGATATAATAGCTACCTGGTGTTTTGCTTGTGTGATGGGAGCTTAGTTAAAATATAGCTAAACTCATGGGAACAATACCTACACATTTTACTGGATTCAGGTAGTGCTATTGTTAAACTAGATAGACTTCATTAAAAAGGTGGAAGTGAAAATTCTGCAAGTAATAGAACTTATTTCTCCTGCTGAATTTCTCTGCTGTCCCTCCCAGGAGTTAACTGGTTCTCCTGGCTTGTCAAACAGGAAGCAACATGTCCTATAAATATATATGTATTTACATGTAAGTGTTAGCCAACTGTTGAGTCTTGTACAAATGAACTCATGATATCTTGAAAATTGTTTTATTCCTTAATAAGGAATAAAGTGATAAGGGAATAAATCCAGACAAAATGCTCAGAGAAGGTCAAACAGCTGTTTTAAAGGTTAGCTAATGGTATGGCCTCAGAAACACATCTACGACCTGCGCATCAGAAAATTCTCGAGAAATAACAGTTTCAAACCTGGTAAATAAAACGGTTTCCCTTCTCACCCACTTTTGCTGGTGGGATTATCAGTCCTCCGATACATTCCACCACCAATTTCCTTCTTTATGCTTCTCTTTACTTCAATAACTTCAGCAGAGAGACACAGAGGTTTCCTGCACGGTTTTATGAGCCAGTTGGGCGCACAACCACGTGCATCAGCAGAATTCCCAGCAACACCTCCAGTGGGCAGAATAATTTGTAAAAGGTGTGGGAAGAGCACAGGGGTCACGCTTACACCTGCATATGTTCTTAACCAGAAAACAGGGATCTACAGCAGAAGGATACGAAGCTCACTGTAATTCTAACCCTTGTCTAAGCTGGCCATACCTAGGAGGGATCTACAGCAATAACTGAGCAGCAAAAAAATCCATGAGCTGAAACATCAGTTCCAAGGCCTTTCAGTAAGCATGTTTTTCTGGAATATCCCCTTAGAAATGTTTTCTTTAAGTTTGTTAAAACAAGTGAGGCCTGCCCACCCTCTTATGTCTTGTTTGATTGGTTTCTTTCCAAGTATGACATGATCCCAAGACCATATGGTTTAAATTAGGGTGAGGCACTTCGCAATGCTGTGACAAAAAAAGAGTAAGTCATAACAAAGCCAACCAACTGCATTAACATGTTTAGCAAGACCACAGCTATGATTGCTTAATTCTACAGACCAGAGCCACGTGAAACACAGCCACGGATCAGATGCAGCAATGGCTAACACAGGTTTTTTCTCCCTCATCTCAGCATCATCCAGGAGGCTCTGGAGATCACCTCATCCAACTCCCCTGCTCCAGCAGGGTCACCCAAAGCAGGAGGCCCAGCATCACAGTGTCCAAGTGGGTTTGGAATCTCTCCAGAGAAGGAGACTCCACAGCCTCTCTGGGCAGCCTGGCACAGGCTCCCACACCCTCACAGGAAACTTTTCCCTTGTTCCTCTTGGAGCATCTGCCTCAAGCTGATTTCTCAGAGGGTTCCTGGTTCCAGAGTGCCCTAAGGTGACAGTTCAGAGGGCCAGAATTGTCCCCTTGCAGGAGAAGCTGGAAAGGCTGATCCCCACAGTGCAGGCTGTGGCTCAGGCACCTGGCAGTGCTGAGGAGTCTGCCGTGACTATGAGGTGACAGGGGCATCTTGTTCTTTGGTCACAACTGGCAAGGCTTACAGCTTCTTGCTGTCTGGTCAGGGTAGGGGGTTAAGCTGTTACAAGACCTTACCTGGACAGCACAGGCCTCTTGTGCCTGTTAGCACAGCTGGTCTGACTGTGTTGCCTCCGGGCTCTCCTGAGGCAGAGGCAATCCTGCCTGCCCTGGGATCCGAGCCAGGTGCGGTGATGTTGGCGCGTAGCACTGGAGTTGCTTGTGCTGCTTTGTCCTTACGTGGAGGGAAAGCTCACTCTTGAGGTGTTTGCTCTGCGATTTTGCTGCAGAGACTCATGAAAGACAGGAAATGGGGGTTGGAACCAGATGATCTTTAAGGTGCCTTCCAACCCAAAGCGTTCTGTGATTGTGTGAAATGGTGCTAGTTGCCAGCTTGCTGATGTGGAGAGAAAGGTTATTGTTGGGACACCCGGTGTGGTCAGTGTAGATGGGAATCTGGGGGGGCTTGGAGTGGTGGCTGTTTCGTTAGCTCGTGGAGATTATTTTCTGTTACTTCATTAATTGGTCAGAATTTCAGCAAAACCGTGCCCTTGGTTTCTAGGATGTGCTAAAAGCCAAATGTAAAACTTACATTAGAAAAAAAAAAAAAACAGCAAAGGAACAAAGAAACACAGAGTCACAGAATTGTTTAGGTTGGAAAAGACCTGTGAGATCATGGAGTCCAACTGTGAACCCAGCACTGCCAAGTCCAACAGTAAAACCAGACGAGTGACCGCTCCCAGTAACTGTTCTTCAGGCTTGGAACCAAAAGGCAACGCGTACAAAGGAAAACGTCTGCCCCAAAACAAAAATCCTCCAGGGCAGCTTCACTGGTAGAGAGTCTGGTGCACGTAGCCTGCCTTGGTCTCCTGCCCTGCCCCGTGCCCATCTCCACAGACCGTGCCCAAGCTGTAGTGCCCTTTGCTTCTTAAGGGAGTGGCTGTGAACACCGTGTGCTCAGGGAAAAGAGGCAGAGAGATTGGGAAGGTGGAGGCAGGAAACTCTGGGAACAAACCCCTGCAGCTGCTGTGGGAGCCCCAGTGGCAAAGGCTGAAGCTCAGCGACCAGGCAGCAGGCTCAGTAGCTTCACCTGTTTGGAACTGGAGCGAAGCTTGGAAGCCTGAGGCCTGGGAAGCAGCTACGGAGGGATTTCATGCGGGTGGGTGGGGAGGATTAGGCAAGAAACGGGGCCCCACACCTGGAAAACTTGCACTGTAGACATGTTGGAAGTGATGAAGCCAAGGGAGCTTCCCTGCTTTTCCTGTCTTTGGTTTGAGCACAGCCTTTACAAACCTCAGATACGCAAAGTTAACGGTTGGCCTCGATCATCCTAAAGATCTTTTCCAACCAAAATGATCCCATCATTCTGTGCCAGCCTTTCTGACAGATTTTGATGCACGTTCTGTTTCAGGCTGATATTTTTTGGAGGCTATGGTTATTTTCCTGAAGGGAAACAACGGGGAACTTTTGAATTTGATGAAACCTCTTTTTGGGTAAGTCGAACTTGAAGTCATTTCTATTGCAGTATTCTTATTTTATTTTTTATTAGTCCTTATTAAAACTTGTTGCTTCCTTCATGTTTTTAAAGAATTCAGGTCTTCCTAGAGGATGGAACGACCACGTGCATGTTCTGGACACTGAAACTTTCACTTGGAGCCAGCCTATAACTACGGTAATTACCAGTCACTGCCAATTAATTAAGTTCCAGCTCTTAAGAAACCTGTGTGCTTTGTGCCTTATCTCTGCCAGCATCCTGGGAAAACAAACGTGACTCTGCTAGCCCTGACTTCACCGCTCCGAAGCGGGCGCTGATGAACCAGCCTCCTTGGGTGGCCAGCACTGGCCTGTCCCGGCAGCGCTGGCTTCGGGTTTCTGCTCTTGTGGCTTCCCGCTGCTCCAGACAAGGGAGGAAGCCTGGCCAAGACTGGGTGACCAGGGCTCTCTTTTCCTTCTTGTGCTTCCTGAGTGAGCTGTCCTAACTCCCTGTACCTCACGCTCTTGCCAGCAAAGTGGGACCGGTGATTTTTCTCCTGGGTACGGACTCTGTGAGGTGTCGTTAGCTTGTGTTTGCAGCCTCACCCACAATGTGCTTGTAGGGGAAGGGCTGAGAGAGAAGGGTTTGAAACCCTGTTGGGAGAACCAGCCCTGGAAACGTCTCCTCAAAATAAAAATGACCTGCTGCTTATTCAGAGTCGCATTCTTGCGGCCATTTAAACCAATTTTAAACCCTCCATTTAGTTAAAGCCTCTCTGTCGGGCAGAGACACCTTGTGTTTACCTTTGGCCTTTCCG